>BMAO01015713.1:0-17751 GCA_019973975.1 Trichonephila clavata
CACAACCCTATGACAAATAAAAACATCAAACTGAATTATTCAGAAAGAAAAATAACTAGTTTATCTTCATTTCGAATGCTAAGGCTTTTTTTCTAATAGTGTCAACGCTTGGATATTTTTTCTACCTATTGCTATCAGTAATGAAACAAAGGATGGTATCAATTTTTAAAACAAAGCAATACATATTTTTGTTTAAAAAATAGTTGAATTTAGAATGTATACACTTTTTATGAAATTTTCAATAACCATTCATAAAAAGTATTTTACGAATATCAATCATTTAAGCAGAAAACCCATATCAACTTTTGTTGCCAAAGTTTAACGTACTCATAAATCAAATTTCATGAGTGTGTATCAATTATTGTAGGAGGAATAGCACTTTAAAATCCTTCCATAAACTTGTAAATTTTTTTAAAAATTAAATGGTCAGCTTGTTGCAGTATTTTTAGCATGAAAACTGTTTTACAAAATACATATACACTGTTTAAAAGCAAAAAAAAAAAAAAATTGCAAAAACAATTAAATCGAAGATTTTTGCATAAGTTTTACCATGTCTCCTTAAATTAAAAAATATCAATTAAAACGTCAAACTTACGATTACAATTCAAATGGAAACAGTACACAAATTACCAGCGAAAAATGTCTAGACAGACGCTATTTGAATTTAAAATTTATCCAATCGTGTTACCAAAACTGGAATGTTTTTCACAGTGAATTCGATGAAGATTCACCAAATCGTGACAACGTACCATAGCTCTACGGCGCACTATCTTCCCTTGGCACGCATCTACTCCAAATAAAATTGATGTAAGCAGAACGGTTAAAATTATTGCTAAAGTCGTGACAGGACGTGAGATTTTATCTGGAAGGTTAGCGCGCGGCAGTACTGGAAATTCTGCGATCGAATTTCGATTTAAAATACAAGTGTTTTCAGCATTATTCAAAGGACCTACTTCATAGATCCTGCAGAATGAGAATAGTATTGATAAATTTTGAAGAGTTATAGAAGAGAAATGAAGTAAACTTGCATATTCTATTTTGTAGGCAAATTTGTAATAGACACATTGACTCATTTGGAATATTCAACAAGTAAATTGGATACATAATTAGATTGATGTTCCATTTAAGATGATTGATTAAGTTCGGAACCATACTTTTGAAAAAGCGTGTATAATTTTTTTGATATTTAGTGTCAGTTGAATAAGAATATACATATGATGATGTCGTGTCCATGACGAGACCAAATCAGACAGTACCATGGGCCAGATGACTGTTCTAGCTATCTGTTCAATATTATCCACATTGAAGTTTGTTGACGTACACAGATTCGTATTACAGATTTGATGCTTTACAGGAATTGACTTATCTCTCAATTCGCGACAGCATTTGCGTCTAACAAGGTAACGTAAAACAAAGTTGTCATTATTAAGAATTTTTAGCTTTTTTTTTGCCAATTTATTCCCACTTTCATGGCCTGTAACGTCAACATGTGCAGGTAACCATTGGAGGAAGCAGATTTTATCGAACTCCTGTAATCTAAACAGGCGAGAGCAAATCTCTTCAGTAATCCATAAACCTCCATTTAGAATAAACACATAAAATTGCTTTAAGAACACTACTAAGAAAAAAAATTTTTAAATACAATTTTTTGGGTAAAAAATGAAGAAAGAAAGACATACTTTGAAAACCTTCTCCTATGAAAAAATGCTTTTTATCATAATAATATTTGCCTATATTAAATACAAAGGATTTCTATACAGAGCCTAAGCTAAAAGTTTCGAAATGCAAAATATTTTCAGATAAAAAATCAATTAAAATAATAACTGGTATTTTTTTGTTAAAACTTTTCGACTCTGATATATCATTACTCCACTCCTGAATTATATGATATGTTTCACAATATTTAGTTCACACACACACACACAACACAAATCCAAGTACAGAAGTCCTAGCTCTAAGCAAAATATTATTATTATCGAAGCATTTTTTTTTAATAAAAGGAGAATGTTTTGAAAATATGTCATTTCATTTTTGTCAAAAAATTGTATTTAAATCATTTGTTTAGTAATAATATTCTTCAAACAATTTCATACGTATATTCTAGTTCAACTGACACTAAATATTACAAAAATACGTATTTATACATTTTTTTTTTCCAACATCACGGTTTCGGACGTAGACGCCTTAAAAAATAACAACTTAAAAATGAACAGTTATGAATATTCCCACATAAAGTAATGTATTCAGTCCTCATACAGTTGCATTTGCTTTTGACAAAGCAAGTAATTTAAAATTCTTTTATTACGAATAATTTAATTAAATTCAATGATAATGAAAATAATTAAATCGTGAACTTTCAGTTTAAAATTAATGAGAGAATTCAGGAGCGTAAAAGTAATTATTTCGAGACAAAAGATTAATTCTACAGTTGGAATTACTTCATTAAAATTTGTGATTTGCAGACAGCCGTCTCAATGGTTTTTCAGATAGCGTGGTTTGAAACAACGTTAAAACTATTTTATCAAAGCTGCTTATTTACCAATGGCTTCAACAAATATGGGGGGGGGGGAATAATAATAAGGAAAACAACAAAGAAAATTTTGATACTAACTACTATAGTACTTTAAATACCAAAAACAATAAATAAAAAAAAAACATAAAGGGGCTTAATAATTAAAAAAGAAAAAAAAATTTATTCAGCTGGTGCTAACATTTTTTTTAAGTGGACACAATACGATTCAATTGACAGAAATCGATTAAAAATTCAAAATGAATTTTATTAACCCCTTTTCACTTATTCTTTACATAATTTTCTATAATATAACAAAATTTGAAAGCTCTAAGTTACCAAAAAATCCAGAGATGATAACTTTCACGTGCATTTTTACTCACATCTTAATGGCAAATAAACACTTTAAACTGGTTTATCTTTATTTAAAAAGTCAAGGCTTTTTTTCTATAGTACCAAATATCCAATATTTTTGTTAAAAATCTTTTTAACCAATTGCTATTGGTACATGTTATACAAAAGTTGGTTTGAAATTTTGAATTAAAGAAAATACTTATTTTTATAAAAATTTAAATTGGAATTCATATATTTTTTAAGGAATTTTCCAATAATCATTCATAAAAAAATGAATGGTTTATATCAATCATGTCAGCAGAAAAACACATACCAACTTTTCTCACGCGCAATTCGAACGAACTTGTAAATCAAATTTCATGTGTGTTTGTCAATTATGTTGGACGAGTAACATTTTAAAATCCCTTCATAATTTCTTAAATTTTTCTTTTGGAAAATTACACGATTACCATTTTGTAGGATTTCAAACACAAAAACTGTATAAAGTAACATATTCATAGGTTACGAGAAAAAAAACCATGAAATGAAAATTTTTTTATAAATCGTTACCATGTTTCCTTTAAATGAAAAAAACAAACAAACTATATTTCATAATTTTTTAAAAAAAAAAGATGAGATAGAAATTTTATTTTATAAAACGCATATCTGAATAGATTGAATTCGCGATTTTCATAATAAATTTATCAGAAATAATAACAGTAAAAAGATAATCTAGTGAAGTACTCTGGTAACTTATAGCACATAAAACGCGGATGGAAAACGGTTGAACTTACAATTCTCGGCGAAGAGGGGTTTATTTCGAGGCATTGAAGAGCAAAACTGCTTTTAGCACTTTAAAGAGAGTTGTTAAAAGAAAACAATAGCAAGGTATGAAGAAAGCAATGTGTGTCACTCACCCAGTTTGCAGCTCGTTTTTCGTTTCACCCTCAGACATATCGTCCTGGATCGTATACACTGCAAGAGAAAAAAGAAAACGCTGAAACAATGGAATTACAGAAAATGAAAAACATTCCTCGCGAGCACTTTTGCACGCTTCTTGAAAAGCTTCCTTCGAACAGGTATGAGTTTTGAAGAGACGGTTTCTAAAAGAGATCGAGACGAACTAATAATAAAAAAAAGTGTATATAAACAAGCCTTTGGCGAGCAAGGTTGCTGCATTCTACATCTCGCCAAACGGCTTTCACCCATTTTCATCTACTGTATGTGCACATATTAGCATTTCTTTCGATGCGGTTTTAATAATAAAATCGACTTGGCGACCAAAATATGGTTGAATTAAGAAACGGTTAACGGAATAATATAATTCTAGCTAGCCCAGCCCTGAGGCCCCTACGTCACTAGCACGGGCAATGGGCAACGTAGAGGATGCGACCATTCGAAAACATGATAATGAAGGAAAAGGCGTTCACTCTTTAAACATTAAAATTAGAAGATGCGGAAAGTGCAATATGGGGTAAAAAATGCATGTTTTGAAATACTTTAATAACAATTATTTAAATAACTTTATAAGGGTCAAAATTAACAAATATCGACTCTAAAATGTACAGAAAATAATTTCGGTATAGTGGTGGATTTATTGCAACTAATATTTATTAAATTACGAGAATAAACTGATAATTTAAAAACACAACTTATACACATGTGATTAAACAACTACAATTATTATTTTTTATTTAATGGGTTGCGGATTGGTATTTACCATTGCAGACCTAGCACATTAACTGAAAGCTTGTATAAACGTTTAGTGCCGCACCATATAAGCTCATACCAATCACCACAGGTAATTTTAGCACCCAGTTTTCTCCCTAGAGGAGGCACCTCAGCTCTGACGATGTGAACCTGTATTTAGGATTTAATTTTCCGAGAGCACCCAACCCAAACAGACACTCTGGGGATCTTTTACATGCGATATAATTATCGACATGGGCCGCTGTTGATTTTCTGCATCATGGAATCCACCGACTTGGGCCGGGTCGAATCTGCAACCTTGGGTGCAGGAAGGCCAGCGACAAATCAACCACGCCACCTAGCCAGCCATAACTATAATTATAACACTTGTTAAATTAACATTACACTTTTAGAAAATGAAACAAATTACCAGATTTAAATTTATTATTAACTGCATGAATAGGGATTAATAAACGTTAAGAAAATATAATACTGAAACCCATAGTTTAATTCCATTATTTCAATCCTTAATGGATTCCATTGCTTCACTTCAATGCAAAAATTTAAATGATCAGAAAATCATGTACCAAAAAATTTTAAATTATTGCATAGTCTATCAATATGTTCCTCTGTTAAAATGTATTATTTTTAGGATGAAAACGTTAGCAACAAAATTGTGCAATTATTTCATTTTTTTCTATGAGTGGAAACAGTGATATAACTATATCTTTATTTGTGAATGGCAACACTACGTTGTTTTTAAGTTTGTTCGATTGTTAAGGAAAAGAGAAGTTTGAATAAAGCCTCAGTGATCTTGAAAAGATTGTCTCTTTAACTAGGATTACTAGCCTCCGTAGTTTTCGTATGAGTTTTAATTAAAATTACTTCTACTCTTGGAAGAGTGGAAAGAAAAGTAATTTGGCGTCCGTACAATTATTATTTTGGTAAGCGAAGAAAATTAGTTTTAATTTCTTTTGGAGCACTTATAACACACACCCTTCTTATAATTTCCAAAGTTTTTATGTAGTTAACAGGTATAGAAGTAAGACTTTTTTTAAATAATTATTTTGCAATTTCAAATCAATTATGTCTCTAAACTTATTCAATTTAATTCGATTTTAATTTACGCCACTCTGTGAAGCATTAAGAGGGCTATTGTTGACGGATCTCGTTATTTCTAAATCTATTCAAACACTAATTTTAAGATAAAAAATATTTCCAATGGGTTTATTTTATGTGACGTCATAGTCACATGATGACTCCAATCACGTTTTTACTGGCAATCACTGCCTTAATTCAAGCGACGTCATAGCCATGCATTTTCCATCAATCCAATCAGTTTGTGCCCTTCGCTATTGCCAACTTTTTTTTTTTTTTTGAAATTATACTTTAAAACATACATGTTTTTCAAAACACACATGGGAAAACAAAATGCACCTGATTTTTTTAAAATGCACGTATAATGTAAGAAATTTATTTTGAAAAACTTTTTACGGAATCTTAATACTTGAACATCTTTATTCAGTTATCAAATTTTATCCAAACTTTACAAGCAGAACATGTTTAATATCGGTTTTGAATTCAATGGAGAACACGTGATTGCATTTGTCATGTGATCGTCATGAATTTAGTCTATTAAAGAACTCATATCTGATCCGGAATAAAACAGAAAACAATTAATATAAAACAAATTAAGTCAATTCCTACTTAGATCAACAAAAAAAAATTATCTTAGTTCCTTTTTATTAAATAGTTACAATTAATATAAATATGTACATACATATGACAGAATCACAACATTAAGTGGCAATTAATTTTTATTAATTATCATTAAAGTATCGTACTGTCATCCAAAACAATCGTGTATATAAAATTTCAGTTCAACTGAATGCTTTGAAACGTGAGAATAAAAAAACATTTTAAAGTTTTGACCCAAGTCGCTAAAAATGAAGCCAACGTGGCTGTATATGTAATTATTTACATAATTAATTTCAGTCAATTAATTATAATTAAATTATCGTATTGTTACTCAGAACAATAGTGTATAGAAAAATTCAGCTTAAATGGGCGCTTTGAAATGTGAGAAAAAACATTTTCAAGTTTCAGCACAAGTCGCCAAAAAGGATGCCAACGTGGTTGTATTTGTAATTCTTTGAATAATTAGTTTAAATCAATTATTTTTTATTAAATTTCTGTATTTTCATCCAAAATAACCGTGTATATAAAATTTCAGCTCAATCGAGTGCTTTAAAAATCATTTTATTAACGATTGAAAATTTGAACAAGATAATAAATAAATATATATAGAGAGAGTGAGCTATATAATAGCAGGAATTGAAAAAAAAGTATAACAAATACATAAACAACATTCCCCATAAAAAAAATATTTCTGGTAATTCAATAACTAAAACAACAGTAGGAGCAGAAGAAAAAATTTTCTTCTACTTTTAATACTTGTCAGAGCAATAAAAAATAACTTAAAATTCTTCTTACAAACATACCTTGCTTTTAAGACGATGAAAAATTAATCAAACAGAATAGTCAGTACAAAAACAAAGCGTAACAAAAACCATGCCTTAAGATCAAAAATCCAAAACAAGCCACATCATCCGTAACTACTGATTTGGCACAGTGAGATATCAAAATCACAGAGCGATTCTCAAAAACAACCAGTACGATTGACGAAGCACTACCTGAGTAACATCTTACACGCGAAAGATGACAAGTCAAACAGAAACTACATGAGTCAGAGAACACCTGGTACGGGACACACAAAGGAGTGAAAATCATCTTCCAGAAAAGATTTTAACTGTCAAAAGATTGATTGATTAGTTTGGAAGCTAGCAAAAAACCAACTTCACTTTACAATACACACCAAAAACATAGAAGTGTTAAACTTGTTTAAAGAGAAATGCTATCCATATATATATATATATATATATTTACCGATATGACATAAATTTAAAAACTAAAAAGACATTTGCAAATTTTTTGTACAAGCTTCTAAAACTTTTTAAACATCTTGCCACAAGTTCTCTTTGGACAATTGCTCAGACGTATGCGACTGCGAGAGTTACGATCTCAAGAAGTGATCAATCTTGCGTTAGTTTATAGAAATGACTTGTAGTAAACATTAACTTTCTAGTATAAAAAAAGGAAAATATTACTATTAGCTATGATGTTATGAAAATTGCTGCTGAATGTATTTCTTGTCACCGTTAAAATACATGTTTTTGAAATTTCAATGAGCTTGCTTAAATGTTTTAAAGTATTTTCTGCATTTGTTTGTGTGTGGCGCAAATCGAAAAAGAAGTAATTTTTTAAAAAAATTTATTGAATTTGAAGAATTAAAAAAAAAAAAAGCTGAACTAGAGATGACAGAAATTCTGCTAAAGGTTCTTTTACTCTTGTTAAGTATAGGGCTATCAAGTAAATTTTTCAAAAGCAATAATCTATTTATAGAATTATTTTAAAAATTTCCATTCAATAATAGTTAAAGAAATGTATAAATTATTCATATTTGAGATTATAGATGTTTATAATTCATAAAACTGAGGCTAAAATCACGTGACATCATACGCGTTTCCAGTCAATCAGATCTATCCCCTCATTATTGCCAACTTTTGATTTTCAAATAAATTTTCCTTTAAAAAGAACATACAGTAAAACCTGTTATTGTACGGTAAGATAGGTACGCCTAAGAAAAACCACACAAAAAAAAAACTATTCGAAAATTTCATAAATTCTTACAAACAAATTCAAACAAATTCGTCAAAATACAACAGATGTTTTTATGAGGTGGAGAGGGACCGTATAAAAAAGTCGCACTTAGAAAATAAGTCAATTATTTACGAAATTTATGCGAAGTACCTGCATAACAAAATAAATAATATATTTACACATGGAAATATTTTTAAAACATTTAGTTTCTCATAGAGAAGTTTTCAAAAACGCGCATACATAATTCACTGCTACTCATCGTAATCCAAAACGTTCATCTCTCTGTGATGAATAAGTTCAAAATCACTTTCGTCACTTGAAGATAAAATTTCAATTGATTTATTTTTTGTCACCATAAAGTCAGAGAAGTTTTTGCGACGAAGGTCAGTTGCTTGTAAATGTCACGATAGTTAGATAATGCATGAACGAAGCTCTTTTTGAAATTCCATACTCCTTTCGAAATTGGTATCTATTTTAAGAAAATGCTTTCCCAACTTGTTGGAAAGTTGTATCCCTACATATATTTTATCCACTCTCAAAGGATCCGGTTCTTCTTTTGTCCGTCTACAAAATCTATCAAATTATTGATAATGCCACTGTCATTGAAAGTTTTGTCTTTAATCAAGCGAGGGCTGTTGGTGCGTTGAGAGAAAGCAACTGAACGTGCATTTTCGGGAGACCGTTTATAACAAATGAATAGAGCGTCTTGGAAGTGTACATTGCAGTGGCGTAACGTACATCCCCGTAATCCCCACCTCGCGGGGGGGGGGGGACTCTAGGCGGCTCAAGGCCTGACTAACGCCAAGTACGTATATTTACCTAATTTATAAAATATTAAAAGCCTGACTTTGCAGGGGGGGGGGTCTATTCTCCGTTACGCCACCGGTACATTGATAAAAAGCATTACAGTAGGCGCCAAAGCCGTTGAAATTCATATACCGCATAAACAAGGATCGCACAGAAAAAATCGCATAGAAAATGACCACACAAAACAGGTTCTATTGTATTAGTTAATAATAACTCGCATATGATAAGCAAAACGCACTTGGTTTAAAAAACCTATATATAGTATAAGATTTTTTTTTATTTTGAAAACTTTTTGAAGAATTTAAATATTTGAATCTGAAACTGCATCTGGATATTACAAGTACAAAAAGACGTGAAAGTCTAAGTCACAACTTTGAATACAATGGAAAAATCAGGCGATTACCATTATAATGTGTCCATCATGAAGTTATCCTATTAACGAATATTCATCTATACAAATAAATAAAATTGAAGTGTCTGTTTGTAATTTCAAATTAGCAGCTTTTTACTTAATGCACTAAAAGTATATACGGTACTCATAACAAAAAACCAATTTTTAAATTTTTTGTCTGTCTGTCTGTTTGTTCCGGCTAATCTCGGAAACGGCTGGTGCGATTTTAAAAATTCTTTCACTAATGGAAAGCTACATTAACGGGGAGTAACATAGGCTATATTTTATTCCCGTATTCTTACGGGAACGGAAACTATACGGGTGAACGTGAAACTGAATGCCAAGATGAACGCCAAATTGAACGCCAAGCTGAGCTAATGAAGTCGTTGTTTTGGTTACTGGCGACCGATGCTCTTCATGAGACATAACAGTGTTACGCGCACATGATAATACGCTGACACGTGCCATATTTTTTTTTTTTATGATAGTTATCTCACTGTTCAGTTAAGTAGAGCATCGGCTGTTTCGTATGCACTTTTAAAAATAATAAATCAAGGCTTCATAAGCAAAAGGCAATGCAAGAAACAAAAAATTGATAAGTTTTACGGTTAGTTTTAATCCTTTCTTTTTTTTTATTTACATTTTTAGTCACATTTAAACAATAGTTATTATTTGCTTAATATTTATATTGTAATCGAAGAATAATATTTTTCAAGGTATCATTCATTTTTCTACCTCTCTGTTTTTCTTAATTCAAATTGTTCTTAATTTCTTAATTGTGAGTTTCTTTAATGTGGCGTTGCGGGGGCTCAAGTGGCGTTATAGATAATTATCCCCATTTTTAAACTATTAGACGTACAGTCTTGAAATTTGATAAGCAGATTCCTTTCGCAAAGTAGAGAACCGCTACAAAACGGGTTTCGCGAATATGAACTACCAAGTTTAATTTCGGGAGATTAAGAGGCGTAATTGATAAATATTTCCATTTTAAACTATTTGATCATCCTGCTTGAAAATTGGTAGCCATGTTCCTTTCATGGAATAGAGTTCCTCTAACAGAGTAAAACGAAAATTGACCCCCAAAGAGGGTTGCGAGGGGTCAAGAGGAGTTACAGAAAAAAATTCCTGTTTTTAATTGTTAGACCCATATACTTGAAATTTGTTAAGCATGTTTCTTTTGTTGAATAGGGATCCACTAAGAATGTATTTTAAGCAAATCAAGTTCTGGGAGGGGGGGTGCAGGGGATTACTGGGACGTATTGACAAAAAAAAATTACTTTTTTCGAGCTACAAGGACTATAATAATGAAATTTGGTTTGCATTTTTCTTTTGTTGAGTTGAAATCCGCTAAGAGCGGTTATTTTGGAAAACGGCTCTCAACGGGATTACGGGGATATTGATAGTAAAACTTTTTTTTTTTTTCTGTTAGATTTAGACTTGAAATTTGGCTTGCATGTTCAATTTACGGAGTTGAGATCCACCGAAAATTGGTTTTGCGGGAATCCACTTGGTTTTTGGGTTACGAAAGAGCAAACATCATTCTATGCTTCAATTTTAGAGATTTTTAGAAAACACAAATTAGATGAGTTCTGCCCCTTTTTTTCTATCAACAGGCGACAGTTACAGGTATGAGTATATTTTTCAATACAATCGAATTCGTAATGCAGGACTTAGATATCAATAATTTATAGATATATATATATATATATATATATAAGCAGTAAAAATTTATAAAAACATCATGAAATTCCCAGCGAAGCGGGTGGGTAACAGCTAGTTATCTATATAAATAAATAAAATTGAAGTGTCTGTTTGTAATTTCAAATTAGCAGCTTTTTACTAAAGGCATTTAAAGGTATATACGGTACTTATATCAAAAAATCAATTTTTAAAATTTTTGTCTGTCTGTCTGTTTGTTCCAGCTAATCTCGGGAACTTCTGGTTCGATTTAAAAAATTCTTTCACCAATGGAAAGCTACATTATCAGCGAGTAACATAAGATATATTTTATCTCAATATTCCTACAGGAACTATGCGGGTAAAACGTTGACGTTGCTTACTCCCCGCCAAGTTGGTGCAAAATTATGCATTTGTTAACAATGGGATTTTAATAAAAAATTTCTCACATTTATAACAAATAACTGCAACATAGTGTAATTTAACATCTATACAAAAAGCAATTTTTTAAATGGTTTTTTATTAAACGTCTAACGTTTATTACGTTACGTTTGTTAAATGTCAAACTCAAACTTTGAGAAATATCGCCAAGTTGGCTAAGAAGTTCTCTATTCCGACAATCCCAGATATTTTAATGCAAATTTTCTCCCACTTTTTAAAGAGGGAAACGAAATAAAATTTTAGCGAATTGCGTGCGCGTGATATTGAAAATTCTATGGTAACATTAATTGACAGTTTCATAAAAAGTTTTGATTACTTTAGTGTAGTTTTGAAAGTATTTATCACTTTGAATTTTTTTTTAACCTAATTATACAATATTCATATTTTGCACAAAATTTTTCACTTATTCTGAACCAGATATTTTACATGGAGGTACTACTTTGAAGATATACTATGGAGGCATACATACAATGTTACTGCCCAAAATAGGGGGAAATTAGGGAGCTTTACGCAATTCTTATTTCATCTTCGGTCTTTCTAATCCTCAAACCTTTCGGAATAAGTACAAAGACTACATGGCGGAAGATATTTTGCGATGAAAAACAACCAAATATGCCTTTCAATGAACACATCTACAATGAAACGCAATAAAGGTTTTCAGAATGGTTAGGAAGAAGCTACATGATTTTGGAATGATTAGCCCTAGACGTGTTGACGGAAATGGCTTCGATAATGAAATTATTTGAGAATTAAAGTACGATTTTATAGCATTGTAACATCAAGTAACAGAATTTATCCTAAATATACCAGTTATGCAAAATCTCGATGCTCCTCGACTATGTAAAGGAACATAGCCACAAAACTGATGCAGAATATACTTGGTGCCAATATTTGAACATATGTCACGAAAAGGGATAGTGTTATCATACCTCGAATTCCAAGTATTCCCACTGACCGTTTCAAGTCAAAACAAGTTCAATTTTCAGTTTTACTGTTGCTATTAACAAAGCTAACATTTCAGGTAGCAGGGGTGCATTTAAAAAAGCAATGTTTTTCCCATGGCCAACAATATGTAGACTGATCGGTGTATTCAATGCCCAAATCTTCACATATTTGCAACTGACGGAAGAACATGTAATTTGGTATACAGTAGCATCTTAGAATAATATTCTATTTTGAGTTCTTTTAAAGAGAAATTATATATTAAACGTAGATACTTTCGATTTTTAAAAAATATTAATAGTTTAAGTTATTGAATATTTGTTGTTAATTATTATAGTAAATTACGTTTTCAGTTTTTTTTAAACTAAGCTCAATTTTAGAATTTTTAAATTTTATTGGTTCCAGTCAAGCAATAAAAAAAATTACCATATTATAATAGTTACTTTCTAATGATAATGATTACGACTTAAACGGTTATTTAAAGACATCAACGCGGCGGGTAAAAGCTAGTTAATAACATAAAATTAATTGAGTACGATAGACTTAATGAGCTAAATTCAAGACAATCACGTGATAATGACAAAATCACGTGTTTTCCATTGAATTCAGAACAGACATTATATTTGTACCCACTGCTATATTTTTAAAATTTAGATAAAATTTCAAATTTTATAACTGAGTAATGTTTAAGTATTAAGAAAGTAAAAGGAAAGTTTAAGATTTTAAAACAATTTTTTTTTAAATATTAAACGTGTACTTTGGAATCAGATGTACTTTTAAAAAGAAAGTTTCTGTAAAAAGCAAAAGTTGGCAACAGGGTAGCGCTTGAACTGATTGTTTGACTACGTGCTCGCATTTATCATATGACTATGACATCACACGAATTTGTGAACTGATATGCCGGAAACACGTATTGGTAGTTATGTGACGTCATAGTCACATGAATTTAGTCCATTTGTCCATGCCGCACATTTGATATTAATGAATTACGAAATTTGAAATAACTATTAACGAATGCTTTTGAAAATCCCCCAAAATTTCTTTAAATCCTCTATATTTGTAAAGATTGCAAAGCTACGCAAAGTATTAAGGGGAAAAAAATCTTTATTTTGGTACTTTAAACCAAAATCAAATTCTTTTCTTAAGGTATCCGACTACCCTAAAATTGTGAATTTTGCCCAAAATTATCAAACAAATTTTCTTTCTGATTTTATTTTATAGGCCATCTTATTGTCTATATAAAAACACCAAGTTTATTATTTTACAATCACTAGAACAAAATCTACAAGTGTTTTAGTTAAAGCGGATGTCACTACTTTAAGCAAGATGTCAAACTTTTAAATGCGTTTTACTCGAAATGTGTTTTTTGAAAATGCTCAAGCAGGGACAGAGAATGCTCAAAAAGTTTTGAAAATAATACACTGAAATTTGTGATATTCTGCATAATATAGTAGAAGTGTTTTAATCGTCAGGTTTATCAATCACTGTTTTTTTAAAGCAATTTCATATAATAACTAAGATAAAGTGCTTTAGTTTTTGTAAAAATTAAATATCGGTTATCCTGAAGGTCATTTCAAAAATGAATAGCAAAGCAACACTTTAAAATTGAAAATATGTTCATGAACTTTTTGTACAGAATGGGTCCCGTTTATGCTATTTTTTTTGTGTGTCAATTTTCACCAATGTTTTTCCATTTTAGTAATAATAATTTCTTTTTCTCTTCTTAATTTTGGCATATTTTTCTTAAAATGTACTAAATAAAAATAAAACCACAAAATTCCCCATATCTTCATTTAAAAAAAAAAAGTTGCCCCCAAGTAGTCGGATACCTTAAAAGCACAAGAAAAGAAATCTCTTATAAAATGGTAGAATTGAATTTTCTTAAAATATGACGAAACGCATAAATTATTTTTTGTACTTCTTTTAATAAAATTTGAGTTAACTAATTTTTAAGGCCCATCACGCACATGCAAACAAAATAGGCCAAAAATAAGTTTTTACCGGGTGTCCAAAAGATCTACCTATAGGCAAAGAAGTTTCTCAATTTAGAGAGTAGCACGGTAAATACATATTTTTAAAATAGCCAAGCATACGCTAGTTGATTCGAATTCAATTCTTATACCTTCTTAAAGAACACATTTACCGACAAACAAAGAGCCCACTTATAAATTCCCTTCCGGTACATATCCAAGATGAAATCCCAGAAGGACCACCATCAGACACATGAATAAGAGGTCATAGGAACTGATCCAGAAAACAACTATTAATGCAGATCGATTACATGCAGACAAATTGTGACCGCTCCGAGGCGGCTAAGAGTTAGTCATGCATGATGACGACTATGAAGGGGCAATAGTGTGAAAGATTTATAGATTTCCAGCGGCAGAAGGGGGCGAGCTAGAGAAATTTGGTGACGTTCATAAGGAATATTAATGAGATGCAGGTGGAGGGTTAAAAGTTTGTCCAGATCATATCACGAATCAATTCCAAGGGCAATTTGTTTCGAGAATATTCTGTATGTGATATAAATACCAAGAAGTAGTCGATATTATATGGTTTTCGGCAATATTAATTAAACAGGGATATGCGTAATGAAACTGGGATATAGCAAGTTTACTCTTTAGGAAATAATAATTTTAAAAAATGCGTGGAAGTGAGTGTTTTTAACACCCTTTTATAAGCTTTACTTGTATGTAATGGAATCTTTAATTCAATATTTTTACCCACTTTAAAAGGCCAGATTAATTCGAAATTTCACTCACTTGTCCCGGACCGATGCAATACAATAATTTAATAATTTTTTTCCACTGTCTGATTAGGATCATCAGGATTAACGATTTCCCATTTTCAAATCTCATCCCGCATCTGGCGACTAATTTCATATCCCATTTCCAGATTTGGCGACTAAAAGATTAAGTTACAACTTATTCAATTAACTATAAAAGAGTGTTTTTTAGTTTTTTTTAAACTATAATTTATTAATGTCGCGCTATAAAGCAACACAAAGAGGCTACTAGAGGAGGACCTCGTAATTATGTATATCGATCAAGTGCCGAGGACGACAACCTAAGCTGGCAAACCTTCTCCAAACTACCACTCCACACTACAGAAGGACTTTAATCCAAAGCAGATTTAGCGTGTATTAGCCCTCTACACGACGAGTTTTCAGTGGCACTAGGCCTCGAACTCATGATACTTCGGCCACGAGCTAGTGAGTGAATATTAACGTCGCACTGCTCAGCTACACGAGGGTTTCTGGCGACGGACCTCACAATTTTGAGCCATGGTCAAATGGCGAGAGGGACACCTGAGCTGCCCTCCCCCTTTCCCAACTACCACACCAACGGGAGGACGTTTGAGCTCTCGACAGATTTAAAGTGCATCTCCCCTACACGGAGGGTCTTTATGGTGCTGGGCTCGAACTCATGACATGCCTGCCATGATCCGATACCTTGACCACTAGGCTACCGCGGTCACCACGAGCTAATGACCATGACCACAAGGCTACCACGGCCACAAAAAAACTTATGAATATTTTATTTGGAAATTATATTTTGGTAAAACTGCTTTTTCGAACAGGGGAGTGAACTTTTGAGAAAATAATTTAAAAGGGAGTGGGGCTGTTATCCGTGTTTAAACACGTCTTGATAAACAACTCATTGTAATAAATGAACTTCAATGGTGTGAATTCATTATAATCTAAGGAACTTTAAGTAATATATCTAATAAAAATTCAATACCATTAGGAAAAAAAAGATTACATCGAAATTTGAGCAATTTTTAGAAAATAAATCATGTTACCACTGGCGTAGCTAGCTTTGAGGGGGCCCTGTATCAAAATTCCTTCGGGGCCAATTTTTAGATATGGGAGACCTGTTAGTGGACTGTAGTTACACATGTTGGGGCTCCCTGTAGCTTAAGGGCTCCGTATCATTGATACGGCTATGCCCATGCACGTTACATTCATCTTAACGACTCGATTTTTTCACATTTGTAGCGGTTTTCAACTAACCCTCAGGAAAAATCTCATTTTTGGATTGTTTGAGATCCTCGGCTTGCGAAGGAACCGCGATTTATAAATAAGATTTACTTTTTAAAGAGATTTGAAACAGGATAGGTGATGATGTTGAGATTGTAAATGTAATGATAGATTTTACAATTTTAAATGTAAAATTGTTTTTAATTATTTGTTATTGAGTGAATTTTTAACGTCGCACTATTTAGCAACTCGAGGGCTTTTGGCGACGGACATAATAATTTTGAGCCACGGTCAAGTGACGAGGACGAAACCTGAACTGGCATTCCCTTTTCAAGGGGAGGACTTTGAGCCTCGCAGTTTAACATGCATGCCCCCCTCTATACGACGGGCCTTAGGGTCACTATGCTTTGAACCCGCGAAACGACAGCGCCGGCCACGAGTTCACAACCGTGATCACTCGGCTACTACGGCCAGTGTAGTTTTGAAAAGGAAAGCAGAATTTCCGATAGGATTAAAAATACGTTCACGTATTCAAAATGGCCGATAGAGTGAGTGAAAGTTATATTAATGTCGTACTATGAAGCTGCAAGAGGACTACTAGCGAAGGACCTCGTAATTTTGACTCTCGGTCAAATAACAAGGACAGCACCAAAGCTGGTAACCTCTCTCCTAATTACCACACCACATCACACCAAAGGGCGGACATTGAACCTCGACATATTTAACGTGCATCGCTTCCCTCTACACAGCGGTCGAACCCGCAACACTCTAGTCCCGTATTCGCGACCGTAACTAGCCACGGCCACCAGAATGCCCGATAGACGGGAGCCTTAAAGAAGCATTAATATATTTTCCCCTTTTCTCTTGTTTATAAAATATCTAGATTGCATTAAAATCATGATATAGATTACTAGTAAAAGCTACGTAAAATTTTGAACACCAAATTCCACGTCTTTTCTACATTTCAAATAAACTCTGAACTATACTATTTCATTCTTCCGGTTTCACCAAAGAAAGCTAGACGTGAAATCTAGATTCTGCATCGGCATCTTAGTGCCATCCATCATGCGTAAATAACAATCTTTACAACGTGTCATGAAAAAGTAAGAGAAAGAGTAGAAACGTGACACTCTCACCTGATGGATATGCGAGATGACTTCCGTGTGGGTGCAATTGTCAAGGGAGCGCCCGTTCACTTCTAATATTTCATCGCCCACTTCCAGATCCGCCCGATCCGCCGGAGAACCTGCAAAGAAGAGAAGA
>BMAO01015714.1:0-14573 GCA_019973975.1 Trichonephila clavata
CTGCTGTGAAAAAGTTAAATTTTTTGGTAAAAAAAATTAATGTATTTATTGTATTCTTTTATTTCTAAAACGGGCAAATGATTAATATAAATATTATATAGTAATTGGTTTTAAAGATGTATTCTACCATGTTTGTCCAAATTAAATATTATTAAAATGGGATGCAAGCCAAATCATATAATAATTAACAAATCTTTTAAATCCCTGAATCCTTTTAATCAGTTAATATCAAGTTTATCCCCAATTAAAGAATTCGTATAAATTATCTGACTAGTTATACATTGAAAAAGGAAAATAGCCGTAAAAGGTCCTCTTAATAAATCACAAAAATAGCTATCTATAACAACACTAAATTCAGCACATAGCCCCGAGCAAAACCTCAAATCAATCCGCAGAAATAGAAAACTCATCAGAATTTCACCATCACAGGTAAAGAGGCTTTCTTTAAAATCATATTACCCAGCAAACTCGTTGAGTGTCCCTCATCTGCTAATGGATAGAGTTCTGGAATAAATGAAGTACTTCAGAAACAGAATTGAAAAGCTTGATGAACGCAAATAAGGGAGGTTTATTGAAATCACGCATTTTATTTTTTCAGCTGCGATTCGATAAATAAACACACTTCAACGTGATGACGATCTGAATAGTGAAAGTTGCATTTTCGTTAAAGTAAATATTTTAACCTAAGGTTAATTTGAGTGTAAATAACGTGGGAAATATACAGCGATTTTTTTTTGTGTGTGGAAGTGTTTATATTTTGATTCTTTATGATTCTGTGATTCTTCATGAGTGGTTGTTAACATTTATTATTTTCTAAGCAAGTACTAAAAATACTATTTTCCTAATTATTATCTTAATAATTTTATCTCCAATATTTCTTATTAATTTGTTTAAATTGTATTTAAATATAGTTATCTCTCTATTTATATACTTCTTTATTTCACGAAGAAGAAATGTTATAGGTAAATTAAGACTATTTTGAGATATTTGATTGTATGATTGTATTTCTTTTCTATTTTGTTCAATAGAAAATGACTTAGTTGAGTAAATATTTTTAATTTTTTTTCAATATAAATTAAAATTTTTAACTATCAACAGATTTAGCGATGGCATATTGTTAGATATTTTATATAATCCAATATTATTTATCAGAGTAACACACAAATATATTTATATCATTTATTTCAAGAAATTAGGTTACATTAATTTTAGGTATTAGAACAAGGGACTCTTTTCTCTTTCTCCCTTTTTTCTCTTTCTTATTTTTCATCCCTTTATCCTATTTTCTCTCTCTTATTTTTCTTCCATTTCTCCTATTTTTCTCTATCTTCGTATATCTCCCCTCCATCTCTTTCTTACATCTCCCTATCTTCTCTCTCGCCTCTGTCTCTTCTCTCTCTCTTATTTATGTCTTTTCTCTCCTCTTTGTCTCCTCTCTCTCTCATATCTGTCTCATTTCTCTCATCTCTGTCTCCTTTCTCTCTCTCTCATCTCTGTCTCCTTTCTCTCTCTCTCTCTTCTCTGTCTCCTCTCTCTGAATCATTTTGGTCTCCTCCCTCTCTCATCTTTGTCTCTCTCTCTCTTTCTCACATCTCTCCTCTCTCTCTCATTGGCTTCGAAAATCAAGTATTTTACATTTTATGATCAGATAATAATAATAATAATTAGTTAATGATAATGGTAATAATTAGATAATAATAATGGTAATAATAATTAGATTATAATTTTGTTTCAGCAACGTTTTTACAAAAATACACAGCTATTTTTATAAATGAATATTTTGCTTTAAAGGATTCGTCTGATGTATGGAATACATGTGTTATGACGTACTGAATTTATTCGAATCTAAGCTACATTTTTTTCCAGAATAAATATTACCGAAAACCGGGTACGGATTAGAATCGAAGGCGAAAAAGTTGTTAGGATGAGAAAAATTAAACATGAGACTTTGATGGATAGAGCTATTACATATTCATGCATGTTTCCAAAAGTTTTAATGCTTGTAAAACAGTTAAATATTCACAAATCATTAGTTCTAATTATTTTTTTAATTTAATAATATTGGATAGCAATGAATCATTTTACACTATTTTTGTTATTTTTTAAAACAAAAACGTGTAGAAAATTTAGGGTGTTGATTAAAGAATCAATGGCGACTTAGATTCAAATAAATACGGTACTTCAAAAATATGTACATCAAATGAAACAAAATTATTTCACAAATGAAAATAAGAAAAACATACCACTCAAATAGTCTTAGAATAATATCAACGTAATACCTTGTTTATATTTATTTTTTTATATTATATTCCGAAAGAAAATAAATTATATATTTACAGTAAACAATTATCAGATTTCAGAAAACATAATGATCTCTGCCCCAACAACTAAAGAACACAATTTATATTTTTTGTACCTTTGTTCTACACTAAATAGAACTACTATGTCTTCCTGTCCATAGAAAAGAAGAAAATATTTCTTCCCATAGCTTTCATAGAAAAATCAGAGAAGCCACAAAATCCAGTCTCAGATTAAAGAAAACTGCATTACATGCTGCAGAAGTGTTTCTTTTATTTCGTACAATGGACAGTATTTGTTCTTTCTTTGTTGGCAATAGCCGGAAGAACAGATGGAATCAGAAGAAGCACCTGCGTGGAGTCATTCCTGTCGTGCGTGTGTCACCCATTTGTTCGAAAACAGAAGCGTTATTCGAAGGGGCAGACGATTTTGACTGCTGTGAGGTCGCCCATTTGAAAGGTCTTCACGTACCTTGTTTCGAAGAATTGACCAATGCGTATATATATTGTAAATATTTTATCACAGCTTTGTTTCGTGTAGTGTCTCGAATACAGTCCTGTTTTTTAAGCCAGATGGCATGATTATAGGTTTTAGTGTACTCCATGGTTATAAAGAATAATCTTTACGATTAATTGTGTGTTTGGAATAAATGGGTCTTTGCGTAGTTAACCCTTTTGAGGGCCATTTATTTTAGTTTTTTTATGTTTTATTAACAACTAAACAATAACATTTAAGGAAATATATTTTATTTTGCCAATTTTTATGTTTACATTTAAATTTCATGGGTGGGAAGAATACTTTTCAAGGGGAACCATTCACTGTCATAAAGAAATTTAATGTTGATTACTTGCCCTGAAACGTTGAGAAGCATGTTGTAATGCACAAGGGAATAAATATCACATTCTGCACACATGTAGGGGGTCCTCTTTTTTTTTGTCCTTTTCTACTACATTTCCTACATTTTCTATAGTTGGAAGCCATCTTTGGCATATGACTTCCCACACTGGTAAAGCGCACATCATCCGGAACTACACACTTATTTGCTTTTGAAGTTTCATGAGGAATATCCTTCAATTAGCTGACGAGCTAATGCTGTACGGGATGTTAGCAAGTCTAAATTTCTGTTCCTATTGTTTACTTTGCCATTGTATTAAACTATTTATATTGGCAGTCATTAAGAAAATAAAAGATACGATGCCACTATTTTACACAATTTTTTCTCATTTGGCATTTTTCTTTTCTTTTATCGAAGCAAACTACCCCACCCATGACTTCCTTGTATACAGCGACGGCTTTTAGACAAGGTTCTTTCTCTTTAGTACCATCTTTTTTTGTTCAATTTAATGGTGTCATAGTAGCTGGATTATGTGCAGTAGCCCAAAATTGAAGCTGTAATTAGTCTTTCCATCGCTATAATAGCAAGATCAATATATTATGGATTTTGTGCTTCTTGCAAGTGTATTTTGCAAGATCATGTAGATGGGGGAAGTAATATCTCTTCTCAAGGACCACGAAAGGGTTAATTGCGTGTAGTCCAGAACTACGTGTTTCCTAATTTATGAATGTGTTATGCATATTGTATTTTTATTTCAACAACGCAAAATACATAACAAAAAATGATGGCAGAAGGGATGGAACTGGATTTGGAAATCCTTCTTTCCAAATTGGGTAAAATATTGGTTATAAAAAAAAATAATGAAAGAAATTTCTATTTTCAAACACTCTCTTTATCAAAATGCCTACCTAAGAAAATAATTTTAATAATTCAACACGATACTAAATTTAAATATTAATAGTACAGTTCTGAATAGGTAGCTAATTTGTTTTACACAAAAAGCTTCAATTTAAGTCATATACTATATGATAAAAATTTTCTGCTGACTAATAAAATCATTACATGTTATTTTTCTTTCAAGTGCTAACCATATAGTTCAATAAAAGGATTATCTATTTATTGCAAATTACTATGTAATTTTCCGGGTGTTATTTTACTATTAACAATAATAAATCCATTTTATCTTCCAAAGGTAAGATTTTTTTTGGTACAAAATCCATTGCGGTTTTCCTACATTTTAGTATTAATTTATACCACTAAATAGTATAAAATTATGTACGTTGTAGAGACAGTGTTCCTGAGCGGAATGAGTGAAGTACGTCGGGAGTGTATTCTCCTAGTAGGGCCACCCAAGGCGTGAAAGTCATTTCCAATATGCTCAGCTAAATACATTGCAGGCATGAGGCAAAGTCAGACTTCAACCTTTGGTGCCTCACGACCTTGGACCGCATGAAGCTGCATCTTTCACCCTTTATCATGACTCGTTTGTTTGAGAACAACAGCAACACATTTTAGAATATCAAATTAAAATCCTTGTCTTCACCAGCTAAGGTAGATTCAACTTCTACTTTTACTATTTGCATTTTATTTTAAGAAATATATAACAGATATATAGTAATAATATACATAACCCAGATAAAAAGTTATAACAATTCAATACAATTCAATTGAATGTACACTGACGTGTACTTCTTTAAATGCATTGTTTGTTTTGTTCTAAATTGTTGCTTTTATATAACAAAGAAATCAATAAGAATTAAGATGAAAGACTGAATCTTAAAAATTGCTTGAGCATCATATCAATATGGAGAAACAAATATTTAGTTTGATTGTTTTGATTTGACTCGTAATCATTAAACAAAATTGCTGAATTTGTACGTGTATAAGCATGTGTAATAAATTCTAAATTCAGTGATAATTTTTCTTATTTAATTGTATCTTTGTAGTGACAATTTAAAAATGATTTAAATAATTATATATTTCTAAAACTAGGAGTTTCATTGTTAATTTCCATCTGATACAGATTAAAATACAACACTAAATAAATATTAATTTAACTTCGTCAAATAACAGCAAAAACATTTCCAACATGCATCCAATGGCTAATTATTCGAGAAAAAAGGTATTCCATTCCAGACATAATTACTCATGGAAACATTCAATTTTTTTTATAGAATTAAATATTCTAAATTTTAAACTAATGATTTTATATTGTTGTGTGGGAATACTAATACTACACCAATAAATATCAATAGATAAAAGAAACATTATATTAGCACTAGATTTAGAAAATATATAAATGACCAAATAAAATTTAATCTAGTTAATGGATCATTATTTTTAGTTTCCATGGTTACAACTATAAAATCTAAGAAGTGTAAGTTTAAACGTAATCTCTGAGATCTAAGAATTCTAGGAATGACTTTTGAATTAATTATGTGATGGTACTTTCTGTACTTGTCTTTTTCTGTCCCTTTGTGCGTTTCTGCCAGATAAGACAGGAGACATAAGTTAAACAGTTAAACTTCTTTAAAATAATTGCTTTGAATTCAAGTTAAGAGTACAAAATAATAGTTAACAAAAGCTATTTATCTATTTAAAAGTGGAAATGTAAATAAAGAGAAGAATTTCTTTTAAAGTTAATTAATGGTAAAGTAGTTTAGAACTTAAAGATTAGGAACAAAAATATAAGAGAAGTGTTGATATAATCGTTATACTTGGAATCGTTACTGTTGTAGAAAGGATTGAGGTATTTTGTTAGCTAATATTTAATTAGTATATATATATTCAACAGATTAAGGGTCTCAAGACTTAAATATATCTGTGCACTCGAAAAAAATATCCTTCTTGAAACCAATGCAATTAGCAATAAAGCAAAACAATCATTTGAAATATTTATCACATGATAATCACATACATTTACATTCGTTCTCAAATTTCCGGAGAATTTGAGAAAATTTTTTTTAATTTATAAGGAAATAAAAACTGGACAATTTTTCAAAAATTTGAAAATTAGTATTTTACAGCGCGCAAGATTCTGAAGTACAAAATTGATCAAAATTTACAAAATTAACTTTACTTGGTATAAAATTGTTCACTTTCAAAGTTATACTAATTTTTAAAAAATTTAGAGAGAAAAAAATATTTTTTAAATACAATTACAAACGAAAATTTTAAAATTTTAAGAAAAAAATAAATTCAAATTCAAATTAAAAAAATGTTATTAATTTTTTTTTTTTGTAAATTGTAGTATAAGTTATGAAGAGCCATATTTTGAACACGTGTATGAAATTTAAAAATCGATATCATAAATAGTTTCTGAGAAATTCTGCGCGCAAGCTAAAATTTGTTGTTTTGAGAAAAATGAAGTTAAAGATACGAAAGAGATAGGATTTTGTTTAAATTTCTCTAGTAATTTCTCAATAACTTCGGAAATTTACAGTATCACAACATTTTGGTATCAAATGCTCAGAAATATTTATGAGCTTTAACATATTTTTTTCAAAAAATTGAAAAGTTTGCAATTTAAGAGTCCTTAGAAGTCTTAAGGCTACAATATCATAATAGTAAACAAAAAAAATACGCACATAAAAACTGTTAAAGTTTTTTTTTCCTAATGGGGCTGTGGATTGTTATTTTACCTTTGTAGAAGTAGTACATTCCCCAGGAGCTGGTATCACTTTTTAGTGCGGCACGAAATAGTCGGCACCAATTGCCGCAAGTAATTTTGACACCAAGGTTCCTCCCCAGAGGGAAGGGTTGCGCATTGTACTTAGGAATTTAATTTTGCCGAGAGAACTCAAGCTAAGCGGACACTCAATGAATGTTGTCCATGTCGCATAATCATACTACATGGCTGCTGTCGATTTCCTGCGTCCTGAAATCCACCGACTTGGGCCGGGTTCAAACCCGCAACCTTAGGTGCAGAAGGCCAGCGGCAAACCGACTACACCCCCCAAGCCTGTTTAAAACCGTTATAGTAAAATCTGTGACTGAGTTATACAGTTTATTGCCGAATTTAACCGAAATATTCAGAGGGGTGATAGCAGGTAGCATGAGGAGGGCAAATCACTATAGAACATGGGGTTGCAAACTACGCTAAGCTGGAGTAATTCGTAAAAACACTTATGAAGTGTGTGACGTCCAGCGGAGTGAAAAGGCCAAATAAAAGTTAAATACATTTATTAGATGTAAAGCATACTTACAATACGAACAATGCATCGCAGTTCTACATTAAAAATACAACGACTAGTGATTGCCGCATGACTTGCAAAAAGTTGCGGCTGCGTTGGTCATAGAATAGCTTATACCGATGGACGAAGAATTGTTGGAAACGTTCAAGCTGATCCGGTGTGCTGGTGATGCGAGCTGAAGCAACGACGATCCGTGATGAGATTATCCTCCAATGTGGCCCCCGGCGTCTAAAACACATGTGATTTCAGATACCGTCAAAAGAAGAAATCAAAGGGATTTAGGTCTGGGAAGAGCAACGGATCTACCACATTCAATCCACCTGCCTGGATATGTAACATCATGGATGTGGTAACGCACCACTATTAAAAAATTTACCGGGGCACTAACATACAGGAATTACACATTCTGATACACAAAGCCCGGTACTTCCTGCAACAACTACGGGAGAAGTGCGAAATTAGCATAATGCAAGTTTTTTCAACCCTACCACGCCGTATAAAATCCCCTCCTTTGCTTGGCCACTTCCCTCATCTGGCTTATAGTCCGTCCGCTGTCTACTATTAATACAATTTTCGCACACTAAACGCAGTTGACCACCCTATGTTTTGTGTTGAATTGTCGTCCGCGTGTTGTCTGCTATTCCTCTCTCTGAATTCGCCGGTCGAATTTGGCAACACCCTGTATACATGAATGTAATAAATATACTTCTTTGGTATGTCATGATGCCTTTAGTACAATGCAGTGCGTACACCCTGATATTAGCAATTCCACTTTCATTTTTTGAAAATTTAATAGATTTACTTAAAAAACTTTTACTTATGTTCTCTACTGCAAAAATTAATATGCCTTTTTACAAATTACAATAATACTTAAATTCTTTGTATAATTAAGTAATGATCTTCAAAAGTTTGTTTAAGTAATCTTTTAGGTTACTATTGCATCAAATTTCTTTCATTAGAAATTTATTTTGAAATTATCTGTTACATTGTTATTTTCCTTGTAAGTACTGAATTTAATAAATGTAAATGTGAAAATTTAAGAAAAAAATCATTATTGTTAATTTTTAAAGTTCATACAGGTAAAGCAATACTTTATTTTTTTCTTATAGTTTGCAGACAATTACAGTTCAATACCTTCTATTTAAAAAATTTTGTGTGATTTTGGTTCACATATCTGGAATACTACAAAGAATTCTTGAGCCAAGTAACCCAAAAATGACACAGGACAAATCCTACGATAAATTCTTAAAATGTCACCTTTCTCAAGACATCCAGTATATTTGCAATATATGCAGTGTGGATTTCAATTCAATCAATCTTATATTCTGCGATACTTGTGAACTACATCAGTTTTTGCTGAGTTTTATATGATTAAATATTTGCATTCAGACGTCTTTTAAATACTATATGCAAAAAGAGGTCTCTAAGACTTTAATTAAAATTTCATTTAAATGTTTTCGAATAGTACGCAGGATTCGAATGGAATTGAGTAAAAGCCACTATCATCCTTTTTTTATTCTTTATCGGGATGCAGAATTTTGAAACTTTATTTAGTAGGAGAAAACAGAACGAGGATCTGAAAAAAATAAAGTCTCTCCCCCCAATAAAAGTTATGTGTGTGTGTCCGAGATAAATCTAGAAATATCTGGAATGATTATTTGAGAGGATGTTACTAGAAGTTTCTAGAATAAAAGAAAGCCTACTTCAGAGACTATTGCAATAGAATTAGAGTTCACTGCTACAGTTTAGCAGCGACTATGTGTTTCATTGTCTCTTGCAATATTGTGACTACGAATTCAAATTTCGGTGTTCTGTGTTTGCCAGAACCTTGATTTGATGATACCGTGAATTTATATGCGCATATATAAATTAATTTGTTAAAAAGAAATATAATATATATGCTAGAGATTTCCATGGTAACATATTTACAATATTTATGTATATAACAACTCCAATATTTAACAATTTTAATTCCGTGGTGTTTCCCCACATGGAAGTTCCTACAACGAACGTAACAATATTGTGTGTGGGAGTGTGTGCTTTGATTTTTTGAAGAGATTAAATAATTGTTAACTTTTCATTATAAATATGATGTCTCAATTTTATATGCTAAAAATTCAGTAACACTTTGGAAGCAAAATTCACAAATTCAAGTTTTACTTTAAACTTAATATGGCACACTGTGATTCTAAAAAAAATTAATACAAAAAAATTTTAATCAATCCCTACATAAGTGAACAAATAAAAATTTTATTTTAGTTACTTTTAGTTAAATAGTAATAATTAATATAAATAGGAATATGACAGAATTGCAATGTTAAGAGACCAAAATAGAGAAACGATTTTCCTTGCAATATTTCATTTTCCTTTCTATATATGGTGTAGGACTATTTTTTGTTCGTTACTATTTTTATTCATTAATTAAATTTAATTATTCTTACAAAATAGTATAGTAAGAAAACATTCTTATAAATTTTTTAGGTTAACCCGGGTGGGATTTCAACCCACGAGCTTCGGATTAGAAATCAACGCGCTATCCATTGTGCTACAGGGACACAATGAACGAGTTTCATTTGAGCTAATATTTTTGTTTGTTATTATTTATTCATTTTTTAATTTAATTGATTATTTAAAATTTGAAAAAACTTAATTGAGATCAAATGTCATCCACTACAAGTTTTAAAAAACTGTACGTGAACTTGAATAGATGAATCGAAAAGTATTTTATTAGACGATTGAAAATTTGAACAAGGATATATATATATAATATATAAATTTTGACTACAATATATATATGTATGTAATGCCCTGGGCTGCGTGGAATTTTTCTTGCTTATTACATGTTATGTTTATGTTGTAGTCGTGGCATATCGGAGGAGACTTGATACTTGTAACTTTTTAATATTTCTGATCAAGACGTTAAAAGAGTTCACTCAAAATCTAATTTCTAAAAAACACAAAAATACATAAGCGAAAGCAATCAGCGACGAGGGCATATTGTTGACAAGCAGACAAAGAACAAAGAGAGTGAGCACACAGCGCTCTGGGTTTTAAATACTGGCGGTGAAGATCGTACGACTTCTTTCTAATGGGAGTCGTGATTGCTTGCAAACGCGCGCGAGCAATTAGATTAAGATTAAGATTATCACATTAGTCTTGACCAAAGAATTGGAAAATATTTTTAAAAAGTTAATTTAAAGAATGCTAGAGGGAGTCATTACATGTATATATATATATATATATATTATAATATATATATAAGGAAGAGAGAGAGAGATTGAACTAATATTAGGAATTGAAAAACCTACATACTATAAATTTAAAAAAGTTTGATGTGTTAAATATTTGTATAGATTTTCATATGTATAAAAGCTAATGCCGATTTATTTTTCATACCTAATAATAATACCTAATATTTCAAAACATTTGCCCTGTTCTCTACATAGAAATCCTTTACTTTTATTTAATTATGCACACTTTTATGACTAACATTTGAAAGGGAAGCGTCTACCATTGAAATACTTCAAAAGAAGAAAACGATACACAGAAGTCTTTTTTTTTTACTAGCATATTTTCATTTTATAACAACGTAGCAAGTTTTAGAAACCAAACCTCTGCCATACCATCAAAATTGAATCCGAAAACAAACAAAACCTTAAAAGAGATCTCATTTAAATATACACTACTCGAAAAGAAATACATAACATTCCATGAAGCTCTCAAATTAAAAGTGAAGATAAACCAGGAAACTACACTAAAAAGATTTCTTATTATCCTGTAACGCCTAATTTAAAGTGACAGTCTGAGGTTCATCTGCCCGCTTCAATTAGAGTTCCGCATTAGGAATTTCGAGGTTGGGATCTAAATAAAACAAACGGCATTCCAAGATTCAACAGGGCATGAAGTTCGTTTTCTGCTATTTATTAAGACCCAATACAATTAAATTTATCAGTAGACTTTTTTCCTCCTCACAGCACTCTTTTTTCCTTTATTGACAAGTACTATAGTTTCCTCATTTTATATAAAGTAATACATTAAATTTTTTATTATTCATAGTGTATTAAATTTATTTATTATGTGCATTTAAAATGTTTGGTCAGTCAATCATTGTAATTATTAATTGATCTTGAATTACTTTAATTAGCTTATTAATGATTATACTTGACATGTTTGTTTGAAGTATGGAAAATTTTGTCAGGGTTAATTATTACCAGAAGTGTATCCTGACAAAATAATCAAACTGAATTCATGTAATTTTTATATAAAAAATAATAAAATAGTAAAAAAATAAAAGAGTTAAAAAATGAATGTATTGCCACAAAAATTATGTAAAAAACCAGATTGTTTATTAACATAGTCCATGAAAATGAAGAATCCAACATTTGTCATTTAGATGATCAAATATTCCGAAACCATCTACAGCAGAGTTTTTCAAACTGTGGTGTGTGTTGGTTAACCCTACGTGGGAGTGCGAGCATATCAAAAAACTGAAAATAAAATATTATTTAAAAAAATATCAATTTACTGAAAGGTAGCAAGGCAAAATAAATTTTCATAATAAGAAATAAAATACACATTTACACTGATGTAATATATTTATAAATGTATCAGTGCTTAACAATGTAGTTAACAATTAATTAACTGAAAATAAAATATTATTTAAAAAATATTAATTTACTGAAAGGTAGCAAGGCAAAATAAATTTTCATAATAAGAAATAAAATACACATTTACACTGATGTAATATATTTATAAATGTATCAGTGCTTAACAATGTAGTTAACAATTAATTAACTGAAAATAAAATATTATTTAAAAAAATATTAATTTACTGAAAGGTAGCAAGGCAAAATAAATTTCATAATAAGAAATAAAATACACATTTACACTGATGTAATATATTTATAAATGTATCAGTGCTTAACAATGTAGTTAACAATTAATTAACTGAAAATAAAATATTATTTAAAAAATATTAATTTACTGAAAGGTAGCAAGGCAAAATAAATTTTCATAATAAGAAATAAAATACACATTTACACTGATGTAATATATTTATAAATGTATCAGTGCTTAACAATGTAGTTAACAATTAATTAACTGAAAATAAAATATTATTTAAAAAAATATTAATTTACTGAAAGGTAGCAAGGCAAAATAAATTTTCATAATAAGAAATAAAATACACATTTACACTGATGTAATATATTTATAAATGTATCAGTGCTTAACAATGTAGTTAACAATTAATTAACTGAAAATAAAATATTATTTAAAAAAATATTAATTTACTGAAAGGTAGCAAGGCAAAATAAATTTTCATAATAAGAAATAAAATACACATTTACACTGATGTAATATATTTATAAATGTATCAGTGCTTAACAATGTAGTTAACAATTAATTAACTGAAAATAAAATATTATTTAAAAAATATTAATTTACTGAAAGGTCAGCAAGGCAAAATAAATTTTCATAATAAGAAATAAAATACACATTTACACTGATGTAATATATTTATAAATGTATCAGTGCTTAACAATGTAGTTAACAATTAATTAACTGAAAATAAAATATTATTTAAAAAAATATTAATTTACTGAAAGTAGCAAGGCAAAATAAATTTTCATAATAAGAAATAAAATACACATTTACACTGATGTAATATATTTATAAATGTATCAGTGCTTAACAATGTAGTTAACAATTAATTAACTGAAAATAAAATATTATTTAAAAAAATATTAATTTACTGAAAGGTAGCAAGGCAAAATAAATTTTCATAATAAGAAATAAAATACACATTTACACTGATGTAATATATTTATAAATGTATCAGTGCTTAACAATGTAGTTAACAATTAATTAACTGAAAATAAAATATTATTTAAAAAATATTAATTTACTGAAAGGTAGCAAGGCAAAATAAATTTTCATAATAAGAAATAAAATACACATTTACACTGATGTAATATATTATAAATGTATCAGTGCTTAACAATGTAGTTAACAATTAATTAACTGAAAATAAAATATTATTTAAAAAATATTAATTTACTGAAAGTAGCAAGGCAAAATAAATTTTCATAATAAGAAATAAAATACACATTTACACTGATGTAATATATTTATAAATGTATCAGTGCTTAACAATGTAGTTAACAATTAATTAACTGAAAATAAAATATATTTAAAAAAATATTAATTTACTGAAAGGTAGCAAGGCAAAATAAATTTTCATAATAAGAAATAAAATACACATTTACACTGATGTAATATATTTATAAATGTATCAGTGCTTAACAATGTAGTTAACAATTAATTAACTGAAAATAAAATATTATTTAAAAAAATATTAATTTACTGAAAGGTAGCAAGGCAAAATAAATTTTCATAATAAGAAATAAAATACACATTTACACTGATGTAATATATTTATAAATGTATCAGTGCTTAACAATGTAGTTAACAATTAATTAACTGAAAATAAAATATTATTTAAAAAAAATATTAATTTACTGAAAGGTAGCAAGGCAAAATAAATTTTCATAATAAGAAATAAAATACACATTTACACTGATGTAATATATTTATAAATGTATCAGTGCTTAACAATGTAGTTAACAATTAATTAACTGAAAATAAAATATTATTTAAAAAAATATTAATTTACTGAAAGGTAGCAAGGCAAAATAAATTTTCATAATAAGAAATAAAATACACATTTACACTGATGTAATATATTTATAAATGTATCAGTGCTTAACAATGTAGTTAACAATTAATTAACTGAAAATAAAATATTATTTAAAAAATATTAATTTACTGAAAGGCAGCAAGGCAAAATAAATTTTCATAATAAGAAATAAAATACACATTTACACTGATGTAATATATTTATAAATGTATCAGTGTTAACAATGTAGTTAACAATTAATTAACTGAAAATAAAATATTATTTAAAAAATATTAATTTACTGAAAGGAAGCAAGGCAAAATAAATTTCATAATAAGAAATAAAATACACATTTACACTGATGTAATATATTTATAAATGTATCAGTGCTTAACAATGTAGTTAACAATTAATTAACTGAAAATAAAATATTATTTAAAAAAATATTAATTTACTGAAAGGTAGCAAGGCAAAATAAATTTTCATAATAAGAAATAAAATACACATTTACACTGATGTAATATATTTATAAATGTATCAGTGCTTAACAATGTAGTTAACAATTAATTAA
>BMAO01015715.1:0-79833 GCA_019973975.1 Trichonephila clavata
AAATTAAAAAATCCCCATGGGAAATTCCTTTTTCCCTCATGACTGCAGCACTTAAACTGTTTCGTGTGGGCACGCGATGTGAGTAATTTCTACAACAATCCCACTGAAATTCCCTCTTTCAAAAAATTTGTTCCACGTCTTTACCGTGTAAGACAAATTTCTTTCTCCTCCATTCAGCGCGGTGTTTACGTTATACAAAACTAACATACTACTTATTTTTTAATAATAAATTTCATCTTTGGATTTGAAATAATAAAATTAATTAAAAATGGTTACTTAGGAATTAATTGTGACATAACGTTTACTAAAAGAAGGCACTATAAGCAAAAATCTAGTTTATTGAAATCCTTCCCAGTGGCAAAAAAGAAGGGGGAGGGGGAGTAAGATTCCCAAATTTGTCTTTTCATGCCCTCAGCAATTTAACCATAATTAATTATTGCTGTTCTTTATAGATTTTAGTGATTTTTTCGTTGGAATTTTTCAGTCCACGGAAACGAAAATTTTCTTTTTTTAAAAAAGTTTTATGCACGGAAAAAGAGAGAAGAATACAAAATTTTTAAAATTACAAAATTTATATCTTTTTTAATCTTTTATCTACCGCGTTATGATTCATTGCATTTTTTTCGTGCAATATTTTTTAATCACTACTTTAAAAAATAATAGATATACATGAATAAAATCATAAATTTTGGGAAATCTGTTAGAGCCTATTAATTAAATTCGTACTTTAAGCCGTACACCGAAGTTTAAAATATTCTTGTAATACGCAATTTCCGTACTACTTCTTTAATGGAGTTTTAGCTCTTTAAAATGCTAAATGAACAGAGAACACTAATATTTTACAGCACAAAATTTTTATTTTTGCAAAATATAATTTTTTTAAAAAAAATTATTTATTTGGGTTTTTTTTACAAATAAAACAGCTTTGTGAATATGAAAATGAAACAGCTTTTATCTTCATTAATACACAAATTTCATTGCATGTTGTGCATTTTGAGTGAGGTTTCGGCTGAATGCTTTTAAAGCACTGCATCCTGGGGTAGGAATTTCTGCACCCTGAGTCAATCTCTTTCTTCTGGTCGTCTTCTTAAGAATCGGAACAAAAATTCCAGCAGATGATTTGCTGGGACTCTTCCATCTGAAGAATCATCTGTTGGTGCATCACTGCTTTCAGATAGTAGCTTTAGTAGTCGTATCCTCTCGTAGACTAAGCTTCTTTTTTCCAGGCGCTCTAAGAAAAGGAAAATAATAATAATAATAGCACCTTGAAAACCTCCTATTATTGTTAAATCTCAGTTACACATAAAGAAATTAAAATGTTGCTAATTTCCAAATAGAGAATAATAGATATTTCATTGAATTGTGCGGCAACAAAAAAACAAAATCAGATTTAAAGTTCAAATTGTTTTGAAAACTTTAAAATAAAAAAAGCAAAGTAAATGGTTTAGCTAAAAAGAAATGTCAAAAAAAGCATTACTTTATTGTGCTATAGTAAGGACGCTTCAGCACAATAAAAAACAAAAATAAGCATCCAGGAGAGAAAAAAGAGCTCTTGCTCAATTATCTTGTGTACTATCGGTAGTTATAAATATCACAACGTTTTTTCCCACTTAAAATAAATAGTCAAATCGTTTTCTATGGTCTTAACTAACATACAAAAATATAAGAAACATTGAATATTTTGACATTAAATCCTTTTTCGGAACATAAATGATAAGTTTCGCAATCCGATCAAAATGTCAACTGAAAACGCAACTTCTGTTTTAAAACTATTCGCCTTCCCTGCGAAAATACTCATCATAGAGCCTGTGCTGCTATGTGTCCTGGAGGAATGGAATTAAAATAGTGTTTCTGCTAAATATTGTCAGAATAATCGTATGCAAAAATTCTTAACGTTACCTATTGAAACGGCTGCTTATTTCTTTACTGCGTTGTTTTTGAATGTTAAGTTAAAAATATATAACAAAAAAGAGGTAAGAAACCTAGAAATCTATTTACATACATTCAATATATATAAAATCATTCAAAAAGAAAATAAGACTCTGGGATAAAAAATATATTTCAGAGCTTTCTTATATTTTTAAGGAATTTCTCATTAAATTGTTCTTCAATAAATCAATCTTCAAAATTAAAGAAAACAATCAGTTGTGCTGTGCTGTAACAAAAAATAAAAGTTTGCGTTTATTATTTCACGTAACAATAAATTCTTTCTTAGAATTTAAATAATAAAATGGATTTGAAACTTTTATTAATTACACTCCCTAAGTGAGAAAAAAAGCATTAAAAAAGAAAATCATTTTATCAGATAGGAACATTCGACAATATTTCCTTGTACACTCTGGGCCATAAATTAAGAATAATGCAAGCTCCGGGAAAAACAAAACAAAAAAATTTTCCCTCCTGTATAATCTCTATGTATCTCATACGCACGAGTAAGGTTTCGTTTGATAGTAATTTTTTTTATATACAACCACGGGGGTCTACCCTAGTATATATATCCTCATTGTTATTTATTTCAGATTTATGCTGCTGTTTCAACTCAATTTTCTTATTTTATATTTCCTTTCACATATTGGTACAGAATGAATACTTAAAAATTAATGTGTGTCGATTGAATTTGTTTCTTATGACAGGTTGCCGAAAGTGCATTCCATTTAGTTTTGTTTGTTTTGATAAAGATGGTTGCTTGGTTCGTTATATTGACCTAGGGTGTGGTGACATAAAAGGTAAATATAGTTAAAAATTCATTCTTTATGAAATAAAAGTATTTTAAATGATATTTAAAATGATTTCACAAATAATTTTTGGAATGTATGTCACATTTTTTTATAAAATGAAATCTATATATATTAAGGGAAAAGCGACTGACTGACTAATCATGATATCTCCAGAACTATTCAACCTACATGCTTCAAATTTGGTAGGCATGTTTCTTTCATAGAGTAGAGATTCGCTAAGAACTGATTTTGCGAAATTCAAACCGCAAGGGGCGTTATGGGGTTAAGGGCGTTAAAAATAATTGTTTCCATTTTTAAACTACTCGACGTACAATCTTGAAATTGGATCAGCAGATTCCTTTCATAGAGTAGAGATCCTCTGCAAAATGAGTTTGGTGAACATCGATCCCCAAGTGGCATTGCGGGGGCTTAGGGAGCGTTATAGATAATTATTTCCATTTTTAAACTATTAGACGTACAGTCTTTATATTTGATAAATAGATTCCTTTAATGAGTGGATTTCGGGACTAAATATCTACGATTTTGACAGTCTGAAACAACTTGCCATTGTAGAACAGATGAAGGAACAAGTATCCAGGGATATACAACAACATTTTATTGATGATTGGGGTAGAATTGTTACAGTTGACGATCTTGCTGAGAAGTTAGATGATTATGAAAACGCAAGGCAATATAATCAGGCCACTAAAGCTACTTCGTCTCAACCGTATAGAAATTCCTATCGGGAAAGGCCTGGCACGTTCAATAGAAGATGTCATACATTGAGTGAAGGATATAGACAAGAATCTAACAACCGCAGTGGATACGATAAGCGAAATTCTTTCCAAAAACCAGTTACATGTTTCAATTGTGGACGAGTAGGACATTTTGCGAGATTTTGCAGGGATAAGAAAGATGGGAGAGAAAAGACCGAGGGTAAAGTTGCTGAGGTAAAGGTATCTGAAGTGCAAGTGGCAGAAGTCAAAGTAGTTGAGGATGAAGGCAAAGTAGTCACAGCGAGATTCAATGGCGAAGTTTTAATGAAAAATAAGAAATACAGCGCAGTTCATTTAAAAATGTCTGATCTTAAAATAGTAAAAATTTCTTATGGTGGAGTAGAATATGAAGCTGTAGTAGATTCAGGTGCACAAATTAGCGTGTTTAAAAGCAGTGTAGTAGGGAAGGAAGTCGATTACAAAGGATATATAATGTTGCAACCTGCATTTGGTGATTGTTTAAAGGCTGAACTAAAAGAAGTGGATATTGGTTTGGTAACGAACGGGTATATTACGCCGGTAATTAAAACGGTGGTGGCAACTGTGTACAGACTGAACACTGATATATTATTAGATACTGAAACTTATGATGCATTATTAGAACAAGAGAGAATATACAATCCCAGATTTACAGCCGCTGTAAACTTAAGATCAGATTCCCCCAAAAAATTGTTAGATGAAAGTGTAATTACTGAGGAGGAAGAACAGGAGCCAACAATAACAGAATATGATGAGGAGAATGAAAATAACACCGAAAAATTCAAGAAACAGCAAAAGAGTTGCGATACTCTTCAAGAAGCATGAAATTTTGCTAAGCAAAAAAAAGGAGGATATGTGATAGAAAATGATATCCTGTACCATGAAGAGCTGTTGTGCGGAAATAGGATAAAACAGTTAGTGATTCCCGAAATTAGGAAGAGGAAGATACTAGAAATTGCACATGAATCAGTGTTCGGAGCACATCTAGGAGCTCATAAAACAATTCAGAGAATCAAGTTTTCATTTTATTGGCCAGGAATGGTGAAGGAGATTAAAGCATATTGTAGTTCTTGTCATGGTTGTCAGTGCAGAAAAGTAATTCGTTCGGTTGACAAAATTCCAATAACACCTGTATCTCGTCCTGAATTGCCATTCCAAGTGGTAAACGTTGATCTAATTGGTCCTGTAGATCCAGTATCGTCACAGGGACATAGATATATACTTTGTTTGATGGATCAGCATTCTAGATGGCCAGAAGCAGTCCCGCTCAAGTCACTAACGGCTAAGAGTACATGTGAAGCACTGCTCGAAATATTCAGTAGAACAGGCATTCCAGAAGTGATCGTAATGGACAATGCGACAAATTTTACAGCAAGTTTAACGCAAGAGTTTTTGAAGATTTTAGGAGCTTGCCCACGTTTTTCGACACCATACCATCCAGAAGGAAACGGGTTAATTGAGAGATGGAACCAGACTCTCAAGAACATGTTGCATCACATTATTAGAGAGGAAGGAAGAAGTTGGCATAGGCATATACCGTTTTTACTATGGGCTTATCGGGAAGTTCCAAATGCAACTACCGGTGTACCACCTTTTCTGCTAATGTATGGAAGGGAGCCGAAAGAGGTCCGTTGTCTATAATGAAGTCAATTTGGACTGGAAACACGTTATTACCTCTGAATATGAAGGGATCAGTAGAGAGTTATTTGAAAAAATTAAAAGAAAAGTTAGAAGTATCAACCCGCGAGGCAAAGTTAACAAGTGATGTGCAACAAGGTAACTACACTAAGTATTATAACAGGCAAAAGAAACATCGAGAATTTGCATAAGGGGATCAAGTGCTTGTTTTGATACCTGATTCAACGAATAAACTATATTCTAGATGGACAGGTCCAGTTAATGTTGTTAAAAGAGTAAAAGCAAATTCATATTATTTGCGGATGCCTGAAGGTAACTTAAGATTACTGCATGTTAACAAGATTAGAGAATACAAAGCGAGAGTTCAAACGGTTGGAGTTGTTTATGATATCGATGATGAATTTGGTGAGATATATGAAACGCCAACAGTTCCTGCTGCTGAGAAAAATGATGAAGCATTGGACAGAGTGAAGTTGGATTACTTATCTAAGAAGCAACAAAATCAACTAAAAGATTTGTTACATCGACACAGAAGGTTGTTTTCTGGAAAAATAAAAAGAGCTAAAGTTGGTGAACACGTGATAAAACTGAAGGCTGGGGAGGAGAAGATGAAACCCAAAACTTATAAGATACCGGAAAACTTAAAGAGGAAAGTAGACGCACAGATAGACGAATTGTTAGAGTTAGGTCTGATTGAACCTGTTGTAAGTGAAATAGCACACCCAGTAGTATGTGTTCATAAAAAAGATGGAACACTTAGGTTATGCATAGATTTCAGAAGTTTGAATGCTCTTACCGTACCGGACGCATATCCAATGCAGAATATGATGGAGTTGAATTTCTTAGTAGGGAAGAAAAAATTTATTACTGTTCTAAATATGTTGAAAGGATATTGGTCTATACCAATGGAAGACAGCAGCAAACATCTAACAGCGTTCCGTACTCATCGAGGACAGTACCAGTGGAATGTATTACCATTTGGGTTAAGAAACGCTGCTGCAACCTACCAAAGAGCCATGTCTAAAGTGGTCCAAACTATATCTGGCTTTGCATGCGCATATATTGACGATTTAGCCGTATTCTCTGATACATGGGAAGAACATTTAGATCATCTGGAAGAAGTTTTCAAAAGATTGGAGTATTTTAACTTCTCAGTGAATTTAGGGAAGTGTGAGTTTGCAAAACAACAAGTTAAATACTTAGGACATGTCATTGGTTCAGGTAGACATTCACCGGACAAAGAAAGAATAAAAGCGATTCAGAACTTAGAGGCACCAACGACCAAGAAGCAACTGAGAAGTGCATTAGGATTATGCAATTTTTATAGACAGTATATTCCAAACTTTGCAAAAATTGTTCTACCATTGACGGTGCTCACGAAAAGGAAAGTCCCTAATGAGATTCCATGGAGCAAGGAGGCTGAAAATGCTTTTAAGGAGTTAAAGACAGCACTATGTGGAATTACAGAATTGCAAGTCCCAGACATAGAGAAACCGTACTACTTGCATACGGATGCATCTCAGACGGCTGTCGGATGTTGTCTAGGTCAGTCGGATGGAGAAGACAACATTCATCTCATAGCTTTCGGGAGCCAGAAACTGAATCCAAGCCAACAAAAGTGGTCAACAATTGAGAGGGAAGCGTATGCTATTATTTGGGCTCTGAAAAGATTTGAAACTTTACTGTGCGGAGCAAAGATATTCTTACTAACCGATCATAATCCTCTAGTGTTTCTTACTAGTGCTGCATCCCAATGTCCGAGATTACAGCGGTGGGCTTTGGCAATTCAACGCCATGAAATTGAAGCAAGTCACATAAAAGGATGAAAACTAGTTAATGCAGATGCGCTATCCAGACTGTAAGTGTAAACCGTAGTTAAATAAGAACTTTTAGAACAATTTAAGAATAATTGAACTTTAAACTTTATTTTTAGATGATTAAGTTAAGTAGTATATTTGTGTAAAATTTAATGTAATGGTTTTTTATGTAGTGTATAATCTTAAGATAGTGCTTAAGCAGTGTTTTTTTTGTGGGTGTAACGTGTGACCCTTAGGTTGTTTTCGCCATATTTGATCTTCGGATCTAATATGACTCTCGGGGGGAAGGTGTCAGGGTCACGCGGTGAATTTATTATATTACTCATTGGTGACGTAATGGTTTAAACGAGCTGCTTGTGTATCTTGTCTTTGGCAAGGAGCCAAAAGAATGTAGTAGATGGATTTCTCTCGATTAAAATGGTGAATTGATGCTGCTCTGATGAGTTTAGTTTTTCTTTAGTATGAACAGGGTTCACGGCTGACAATATTAAAATCTAAATTAAAGTAAACCCCCTTTCAGTAAATAGAAATAATGTTTTAATCATTTTTATTTTAATTAGTAAGGTACAGGTTTTAGTCAACCTTTGAATATAAAAAAATACCTTTAATGCTGGATTTCAGCTTCCAGCACTGGTCATTGTACATGCATGGCTAGGTGTATATTGTTTTTTCAAATTAATAAAAAGGATAACTTATCTTTATTCCTCAATTTACATACGAATTTCAATATTTTATGAGATTCATTGATTTTAATTATTTTGAGGGTAACTGTATATTTTAAAAATAATTCTCCAATATGTTCCATACCATTCTTATAATAGGGCTTTTAAACTTTTGTGTTCTTTGAAACTGTCCAATTCTACTTGTTTGCATTCATCTGTTATATTTAAAATTAGCATTCTTTCAGATTAAGAGAAGTTTGTTCTCATGTTGCAGCATTTGTGACATTTACTGACAGATTTTTCATTGCTAAGTAATAGAATATGATGAAAATTATTGGAATTTCTAAACACCAATTCTTAATTTTTCAATAAATATATTTTGCCATAAATTTAAAAAAATTATTCTTAACTTATACTTTAAAAAACTCATTCCCACACACACACAAGTATATTGTAATCCCAATATGTATATAATTTTGTACAGACAAAATTCGCCTACAAGGGGCTGTTAAAATTAGAAATCACTGCAAAGTAGCAAGTTTGGGTGGTTATTACGAGAAGCACATACTAGATAGTGTCAATAAACCAGCTCTCTGGTGCTGTTAAAGAGTATCAATAGTATGCATGTAATTAAATTCATTAGTTTTGTAACGCTTGCCTTAGTCCTTTGAATTCTGTCAATGACGGATTCTTTCAAAAAGATTGAGAATGTGTGAATTTTACAAACTGGTTAATGAAAGTGTATATGTAAAACAGATAAATAGATTTCTAGATATAAAATAAAATTTAAAAAAATTTCAAAACATTTAAAAAAAATTTATTTGGCCATCTTCATAAAAAAAAAATAATACAAAGAAAAATACACTGTTAATTACAATAAATTGAGATTATCTAATGTTAACTTGCAACCATTTTGAACAATACAATGATATTAATTGCATGTATTGGAATAGTATATTTTTTTATTTGTAAGTATTTGAAATACAAACTGTTTATTTGCTGAGTTTGAATATCCACTTAACACCGCAGACCTTCCCTTTTTGTAGTGAGTAGCCTTCTGTAACCTTGGTCATTGAAAATTTTAAAAATTGCTTATTTGCCATTATTTTGAACTACACAGTGTTTATTTACAATTTAAGCTACATATTTTTCTATTTATAATTGTTTGAATTACATATTGTTCATTTGTAATTATTTGAATTACACAGTGCTTATTTTCATATACCTATAATACTAAAGGATTATTTGAAGAATTTTTAAATCAAATAGAGGCAATTATAAAGTTAATTAACTAATGACATACACACAATTCAAATATATACATTCATATTAATTCAAATTGTTAAATATTCCATTCTTTGAGTTAACTGAGATCAAAATAATTGTAACAATATAAGAAGCAAAATCTCTTGCATATTATCTTATATTTAATATAATACTAAGTAAAATTCATGTTTAGAGCATTTTTTTTATATTTTCAGAATTTAAAATAAAGGATATAAATTTTCCATAGTATTAAAGGTTAAAAATCCTGTTAAAATTCCCCTTTAATAAAAATCAGGATACATAACTAATAAAAGAAGAACTGATTGAACTATTAACAGATTCTGAGTTAAAATGAAGATATGAATTAGATGATCTTGAATTTTGGTTCAAAATTTACACAGAATATCTTCACATTTCAGCAAAAGCTGTAAAAGGACTTTAATACAACATATTTATGTGAAGCCTCTTTAATTTGTGTGAAAAGTCTTTAACACAAGTAAAAAAAAACACTACACAGAAATAAATTGAATGATTGACATAAAAAATACACACACACATTTACAAATAACAAATAGAACCCGATGGTAATTTTTTTTTTCCAAAACAACTTTGGTATCCAGCTTTAAACTCCATTGGATTGTCCTAATTCCTTCAATTCATGGGGAAAATTTCTGCAAGAAAAATGATTTAAAAGTAAAATTTTCATAAATAAATATTTATCAGTCAAAAAATTCATAATGCAATTTAAATTTAGAATAAATTGAAAAGAAATCAATTGCTAATCTTCAGTTTAACAAATATTGGTTGGATCCTAGCAGAGCACAATTACTTGGATTACTTTAGTTATTAATAAAATTTGAACATACCAAATAAGTGAGCATTTTGCACTTGCCTACATTTCATGTGTAACATATTTGTTCATGAAGCTTGAAGAACCTTGATCCTTCATACAGGCGAATATTCACGAGACATAATCAGGATGCTCCGAGCTCTCTACAAAGCAGTTTAATTCCTATAATAATTGCCAATGCTTAATTCATGAGATCTATATTAATAATAGTTGACTATGTACAAGAGCAAAATAAATAGCTCACACAAAGGCTTAGTTAAAATTATCATTTCAATTAAAAAATCATCTCAATCATAAAACGATATATTACAAATCATAAAACAAAATATTACACTTATTTTTTAGCACAACTGATTCAATGTAACCTAGAAATTTTAAAATTAGTCTAACAAAACTAGTGTATCTAGATAACTTTTATTTCTATGTTACGTAATTACACCCACTATGCAACGCAAAAAACAATTGAATTCATACAACAAATATTCATGTAACAGAAACAAGCTATTTTTTTTAATTAACATTTTTTCAAGAAATACAAATATAAGTGATTGTGTAATTAATATAAATAAAAGCAGTCGAAAATTATTTCTGATTGTGTGTTGTGAAAACTGTCGCCAAAATTGCTGCCAAGGTTACCATAAATAAGAATCGAGCAATGTTTGTAACAAATACACGGGATTATTTCGAAAAAGCACAACAAAATTGTATCTTGTATTGCTGATCTTGTAATGAAATACTTATTAAACAACACAGATTTAACTCTCGCTTACCAATTTTTCGGTTGCAAAGTAGTCTCCTATTGTAGCCATGTGGATAGACTCGTAGGACAGCGGTAAATTAAACGGTGATTTAAAAATTCGTAGAGGTTCTCAGAAAAAGATCCACATGTGGAACAAAGAGTGCTTAGTTTACTCTCTTTCATGTAGGTAATTTTAAAAGGCTAAAAATTCTGCTTAAGAAATGCAAGGAAAATTAAAATTACTTCTGCTTAAGTTTGTATACAAAACAATGTTATTTTGTTGAAACCGGAAAAAGTTGAGGGTTTTTGATGACCGCAGCGTCCCCATAGTAAGCTTTACGGTAGAACTTGTCCATACGATAATTTAATGATAATTAATAAAAATTAATTGCCGTTTAATATTGTGATTCTATCATATTTATATACATATTTTTAAAAAATTGTAACTATTTAATAAAAAGTAACTAAAATAATTCTTTTTTGTTGAAGTAGGAATTGACGTAAAAGTTTTTTTTATATATTACTTGTTTGTTCACAAGAATTGTTGAAGTTTTATAGGTGTGCATCTATGTGAACAATTTCTCTTTTTTTTAATTATATTTTTTACTTTGGAGAGAGGAGAGGCATTTTCCATTTTTGTCCAGGGCGGCAAAACTTCTAGATCCGGCACTATTAGAAGCTACGCCAATGGCTCTGAAGCCTCACGCAATGTAAATGAACTAAGGCTTCAGTTTTTATTTTAGGAAACGAAAAGAACCCAGCACATCGGATAGATGCAACCAGTGAAGGAATTTAGAATTTGATTATATTCTAATTTACCATAAAACTACATATCCCATAAATGGGGGCGGGGGGGATTCATATTTTTTTCCTAATTTATTTAATACTGTAACTGTGACGGAATATTTTGTTTACGTTTTGACAATCCATTCTGAGGATAATAAAGAGGAGTAATTAAGTTCTCATTTAATTCAGCGCACATCTTCAGGGAATTAACATGTAATTTTAAATTAGAAATATTTTCTAAGATAATAATTCTGTCTAATTAATCACTGAAACTTTCATTTATTAAATGATTAGAGGCAATGTTTACCTTCAAATCTAATAATCAGAAAGAAGATCTGGAAATGAACTCTTTTAGTGATCTAAAAATTCCATCGTCTAAAGAATGCCTTTATACATCTTGTTATTGGTAAATTAAAGTAAATATTTGCGTAAGAAGTGTATATTTTTAGTGCTATTTTACCCTTAAGTATCCAAGGTTCTAAGATCTTAATCATTACTCTTTTTCAGTGAAGAAAATGTGTGGAAATTATGTGAATATGTAAAAAATAACCAGAGCAGCTTACTATCAAACTGCTATGCTGTGTTCATATCTAACAGAAATCAATCCGTGAGTGCTTAAATAAAAATTTAGATTAATTGTATTGTTAAGAATATAGTGTGTATTATGCATAATTGTTTTTATTCAGTATTTGATATAATCCCCCCCCCCTTAGGATATTGTTCTGTTAACATGCATGACGGATAGGGCTTCAGTCAAATTCGACAATTTCCGTTTATTGGCAAACTGTTAATTTTGATTGCCATAATAAGTTGAAGTGTGGAATATTTCTAAGTTACGTATTTTTTTTTTCTGCACACATAATTGTTAATATTTTTAAGAAAGAAGGGCAGTTCTTTTTTAAAATTCAGTTATTTTTCATGTTTTTCTCTTTGCTTTTTGAAAAATTTGTTACTTTTGTTGCATTTATTATGTTATTCATTGTGTTTGCTCAAAAACAAAATTTGAATTTCTTTTTTCTTTGGTTGGATTGTTGAATCGACCACTTATCCCACCAAGTGTTTTTTCACCAAATCTGGTAACCCTTTAGTTTTTGTGTGTCAGTGAGCGAGAAGTCAGATTGTGTTGTGGTAGGGTTGCTACTCCAAAACACAACACGCAAAAACACGCCAAATTAGCGATTTTTCAAAATTTGACAGACCAGTGGCCGATTTGACAAATTTCACCAACATTTTTATTAGAGTATTTCCTCAATTTCCCTGAAAAGTATAATTTGTACTGTTATGATTTGAATAAAATAATAAAAATACAAAAATTAAAATGCATGTGATGCAGGGCTAAATATTTTTACTCTGAATAATATTAAATCTTTGGTTTACTAGAATGACATGTATTTGATTAAGAATGATTAAACTTAAGTACTTATGATTTTACTGAGGAATGGTGGAAAAAGGAATGAATAAGCATTGTATTTAAGATCTGCAAGGAAGAATAGTTAGTTTGAAGAAAGCAAGTTAAGTATTTTCCAGATTTTATTATGGTGACAAGTGAGTTTGAAAGACTGACTGGGAGTTCATATTTTTAGAAAGCTGTCTTAAATAAAAGTGTCATGAAGGACAATTCCTTTAAGTCCATCAATATATACTGCAGTTTGAGTTAGCAGTTTTATATCTTTCTCTTTCATTTTAAAATGATTAATCTCTTTGGAAAAATTAGTAATTATAAAGAAAATGTTGAGTCTTGAATATTCTAAATATGTTATAGTTCTTATTTCACTACCTGAATAAGTTCTTTATATTTTTTAAAAAGATCACAAAAGTTTTATTTTAGTAAATATTACAAATAGTCTCTTACATTGTTAAAAGGCTTTGTCACATTGCAAATTTCAGTTGACTATTGATACACGTTGATAGTTTGACAACCTGTTTTTGAGTTTCCAAAAAAAGTTACTATTTTATGTAGGAGTTCCTGTAACCCATTTAAAACATTTCTTTACTTGTTCCATGTAGTAAGGTGGCATCGGTAGCCAAGTGGTCTAGGCATTGGATCATAGCTAGCGTATCATGAGTTTGATCCCAGTACCACTGAAGACCCACCATGTAGGGGAGCGATGCACCTTAAATCTGTCGAAAGCTCAAATGTCCTCCCGTTGGTGTGGTAGTTAGGAGAGGGGGGTGCCAGCTCAGGTGTCGTCTGCGTCACTTGACCATGGTTCAAAATTACGCGGACCGTCCCCGAAAGCCCTCGTGTAGCTGAACAGTGGGACGTTAATATTCACTCACTCACTCCATGCAATAAGATGTTTTTTCTTGGTAGAATCAAAGAGCACTTCATGATATATCTCTCTAAAATGTAAATTCTATGAATAAAATTAAGTCATATTTGGCTTTTTATATCCATACATTCTTCATTAAAATTTTTTTGATATTTAATCTCTTCTAAAGATTTCTTATAATTTTTCTCTCTTCAAACCAACTATTCTTTCCTGCAGGCCTTCTAATATGTTGCTTTTTCATTCCTTTCTTACAGTATTCCTAATGCATTGATCGACTTTTTTCTCTTATTTAAACACGTGTAATTCTTGCAAATTGAACATTCATTATTATTCAGAATTAAAACTTAAGCCCTACATCATTATATCATATACACTTTTGGTTCCAAAAAATAAAATTGTATATATTTTACTTTCAAAATAATTAGCAGCTTCCATGAAATTTTAAAAACAGAATATTTGCTGCTTGAAAATAATTGTAGAGAAATAAATTAATATAGAAAAGTATTTGTAAATTAGCCTGTCAATCAATAAATTGGCAAAAATTTTAAGGAATTATGCCAAAGTTTATTTGCAAAAAGAGCTGAATAACATTTCATTAGATAAATTCCATTATTGTAACACCAATAAAAGAAAAATGCATTAAATTTTAACCAAAATTTTATATAGGTAATTAAATTTAAGCAACACCACATTATTTAAATTGCATTATTTTTACAAAAACAAAGAAGAAAACCACACTTAAATTTTAACAACATTTAACATTGGTGTAAAATATTTAACAACATCAAGGGGGATCAATCCATTTTTAAATAGACGTTTTTGCCCATTAACATGATTTCTTTGATGAAATGATTTTTTTTTTATCCTACACCCGTCTTCAGCATCTCTGCCATTAGTCGACGAGCAGCCCAATAAAATGATGATGAAGCATAAAAAGAATTAAAATTTGTCTCCGTATAATTGTCTACAAAACACTTTAAAACAATAGGACAGTGTCTGAGGTGGTCGCCATCCATTTCACCCTGGTTGCACAGAGGGCAACAAGCAGAATCCTTTAGTCCAATGTGATGTAAATGCCTTTGCAAGTAGTCATGTCCAGGTTAAGTAGACAAAAGCACGCAACTCCAACAGATCGAGGCAGAGAACTGGGAACTCTACCACTTTTGTTAAGCAAGATATTCCACTTTTTACCTGCAGCTGCTTCACCATACAGGAAGACTCTATTAATTTGCAGTTTACTGTAAATGATTCTTTTGATATTACACAGAGGCAAAGGAGAGTCATTTTGGGACATGAGAGATCCCTCTTTAGCAAACCTATCTGCTTTCTCATTTCCAGAAATGTTACAGTGGCTGGGAATCCACTGGAGGGCAATGCTTTCCCTAGACTTTCCAAGTTCAGCTAATTTCCTTCTACAGGAATTCACTAGAGTGTTTTCATTATATCTTGAGTTTATTAGAGACAAAATGGCAACTTGAGAATCGATAAAGAATACAATATTAGGTTCAGATATTATGCTTTCCAATTTATCAATAGCAAATGAAATTGCTGCTATCTCACCATCAAAATTGTCACAATACTTTCCAACAGGATAACTAATACTGAAAGCACTTGAAAAGACTCCAGCACCAGCATTTTTAATAGCATCTGCTGCTGAACCATCTGTGTAAACATGGAGCCATTTGTCAAGAGATATCTGTAATGTATAGTAGCAAGGGCAGCACTTTTTAAGTCACTTTGTATAGAAAATTGTTTACCAACTCTCCAAACAAGATCCAGGTGGCTCTCCAAAGACAACTGGCACATAATAGGGTTAAGTACCTGTGGGAAAACTTGGCAGTTGGGTGTAGGAATATCGAAAGTATCAATAAAGATCATGAACTGTTGAAAGGAAAGACTTATGAGTTTTTAATCTTTCATGTGTGGGTCTATAATAATATAGGAAATTGTTTCTCCTTCTCAAGATCTTTTCAACCAAGTTCAGTGCACTTCTTTGACACCTTTCACTCAAAGCTTCCAAATCTGTCTGGAGTTCCATTGCAGCTATAGGGGTTGATTTGGCCCCACCAGTGATTAAACGCAACATGCTGTTTTGGAAAAGATTAAGCCTGTTTTTAGCAGAATCAGAGGCAGTTATTAAAACCTCATTTCCATACTCAACAACAGGTCGCACATAACGCTTATAGGCTGTACACGAAACATCTTGAGTTGAGCCCCAAGTTACACCAGCTAAATGCTTCAGCAGCTTAGATCTTGAGTAACCTCTATCAACAGTTGAATTTATATGCTTCTTCTATGTTAATTTAGGGTCTATAAATGAATGCCCAAGTAAACAGTGTCAAATGTTCGAGATAACTTTTTTAACTTGCATAACTTTTTATCGTACTGAAGTTGGATATCATGGCATTTAGTACTGAGAAAAAACAACTGAAAGGTGGTCTTATCAGTATTAACAGTCATATTGTTCTCAAAAGACCAAATGTAAAGAACGTGTAAAGCCTGCTGAAGCACACTCTCCAAGCCAGAAATATCAGATCCTGTAGCACTCATCACCATGTCATCAGCAAACAATAAAATATTTATACCTGGAACAGATTTAGGAATAAGATCTATCAAATCGTTAATCATTAGATTAAAAAGAATTGGGCTCAGTACTGCTCCCTGAGGCAAACCCTGTTTGGTCTGCCTAAAGCCAGACAAAGTATGGCCATACCTAACGCTAATAAATCTTTGGTCAAGAAAACTCTTAATCCATTTATATAGATTGCCAGAAATGCCACATGAAATCAGCTTTTTAAGCAATCCAGCTCTCCAAACTCTATCAAATGCATTCTTAAAATCCACAAACACAGAAAGGGTACTTTGTTTTCTCTGAAAGCCATCCTTTATCTCTTGAGATAAGTGGACGATTTGTTCAGAAGTGCACCTATGCCTCTGAAAACCAGCTTGCCTTTCAGAAATTATTCCAAATTTGTCTAGAGCATACAGTAATCTGTTAGCAATCATTCTTTCAGTTAACTTACACATTATATTTGTAAGAGATATTGGAGGGTAGCTGTCTATATTTTTGGCGGGTTTGTTAGATTTGAGAATTGGTACTATTATAGCTTTTCTCCAAGCACTTGGCAAGCCATTCTTCCAGATCTGATTAATAAATGCCAACAAAGTCATTTTAGCAGAGTCTTCCAAATTTATAAGAAACTCGGGTAAGATTCCATCAGGGCCTGCACTCTTGCCCTTCACCAAGGTACTAATACCATTTCTCAACTCTTCTAAATTAAAGTCATCATTAAAAAGTTGTTGAAAATCTGCTGAATTGTTATTTTGTTGAGGTTTCAGATCACTTTTTAAAATTAGGTTTGTAGTAGCTTACCCTTGCATAGTGCCTGCAAAAGGCACTAGAGATGTCCTTATCAGAAGTAAGTTCTTTAAAACCTTTCTTTACTGGTTCATTTCTTAAAATTTTTTATTGTTTAACTGTGAAATAAATTTATGAGCCTTCACTCCATCTCTTCTGAAGTCCAATTTTTCTTGGAAACTTTTATATGTAGAACGTTTAGCTTCAATAATTGATTACTTGAACATAGCCTGTGCCTTACGCAAAGCTATGCAGTCCTTACTAAGCCCAGTGTTGCGAGCGAGCTCTCTTGCTTCATCTCTGTCTTTCTTAAGTTTTTGTAAGTTTTCATTCCAAAAAGGGGTATAGTTCTTTTGCTGTCCTCTTGGGACACAAAGAGAGTCACATTTCAGAACAGCACGTGTAAAAAGTCTTGAAGAATATTCAAAATTTGGCATAACTAAAGAATCGGTCAAAACTTCGTTGGTAAGGTTTTTAAATTTGGCCCAATTTGCCTTTTTGAGGTTCCAGTAGGTTTGTCTAGGCTCCCTATAAGAAGGTCCATATTTTATAATACTCGAAAGTAGAATTTTATGCCCAGCACCGCCTGGACTATCAATTAGTTTATGTTGGACTCTATCTGACAAAGCTGGGTGTGTCGAGCAAATCGGGATGAGAGACACCTCCGCTGTAGGACAAGAATGTTGGAGAATTTTCATCATTTTTAATAAAATCGATAGGATTTGAGTCGATAAGATTCTCAACTATGCTACCAATACAGCCTGTTGCCATATAACCCGAGCGAGTTGATGGTGCATTAAAATTTCCAAGGATAAGGGATTTGCTATCCCAATTAAGCAGAATACTATCAAAATCAGGCTTATTATTTGGAGGATTGTACAGAAAGAATACTCTAATTGGTGTATCTTGTCTCCAAATATGCATTTGTACAAATTCTAATTTATCATCAGTAGTCATCTGGCGGGAGGCAATTAATTTCGCCTTTAGGGAAAGTTTGACAAAAACAATAATGCCTGAAGCAATTTGTCTTGAGCGCTTTAGCACAAATTTCTGGTAACCAGTTAAGTTAAAATATTCCTCATTATCTGCGGCAGCACCACACTCAACAATGCCCATAACGTCTAAATCATTATTTAAAACAATAGTCTTCAATTCAATGAATTTGTCATTTGTTAATCCACCAGCATTCCAGAAAGAAATCTTAAAAACTGTTTCAGTCCTAGTCTTAAAAAAGACTTTTTGATCCTTTTTATCTCAAAACACTTATACTTTCAAAAAGAAAAGCACTTATCACCAATTTTTCTCAACTTTACTTCTTCATCAGAAAGGGCTACTTTAAGGCGATAAATTTTCAGTCGTTTAGTTTTAAACAGGAGGTACCAGGTGAAGGCGACTGAAACCACCTCCCATGAAACAATTGTCAACTTATGATTATTATATTTTAGCATGCATGGATATGCTGTTTTATTATTGGTGCTGTTTTATTATTGGTTGTATGTCCTTGGCATTGGTGACCATTTTTGTCTTGATAAAAATGTTTGATGGACTAATGCAGTGGTTCTTAAACTGTGATCCATGGACTACAGCATAAGAACCTATTCTAGGGGTCTGTGAAGGGGTGTAATTTGATTTTAAGATTCCCCTCTTTTGCAGACTGAAAAACCTTGAGAAAAAATTGAAAGCTGTACCATCCTAGATTGAATCACTAATTCCCCACCCCCTTCAATGCAAAAACTAAACTAGAACATGTGTTTTGATCAAGAATACTGATTAAGTTTTTTTACTGTTTGCAACTATGTAGCCATTACTACAACATAATATTTTTTTAATTTGATGGTTACTGTTTTCTTAAAGCGAAAAAGAAGAATAAAAAAAGTTTGTAAGTAGCAGCAGCAGTTTCAGGATTATTGAGGAATCCTAAAATCATTGAGCCATGCATTGGGAGTCAGTGAGGGGTTTTCAAAATTTTAGGCTCTGCAATGCCAAGCTGATACATAAAGAGAGGGGGGGATTTGAAGTTTGAGAACCGCTGGACTAATGCATAAATACATGGGAAAGATATAACTTATTCAGAAGTATTCAACATTTAATTTTATCATGGTTACCAAAATAAACACTGTATTGGAGTGAAACTATCATCTAATCATAAAATCAAATTGTGCATGTATCATTTTACTGTAACCATGGATGGGAACCATATTCATTTATTCTAAAGATGCTTCATTACTTTTGACATTAGATTCTTTCATTTCAACCTTATTATATGTTAGTTTAAAACAAGAATGGAAAAATATACTTGTCTCTAACAGACATGTATTATTTAAACTTCTCATTAATATAATTCTACTTAATGTACCTCTATTTAGTTTACATAATGCAATAAATTACTTTTTTGGTTTTTTTGACTTTATTTGTTTGATAATTTTATACGAGTTTTTAAACTTATATTTAGAAATATTTTAGTAATCCCAAATTGTAATAGAAATTTTTAGAATTAAGCCTTTATTTTATTAATAAAGTTTTCTTCAATTGGATGAAGTACTTTGTGTAACAGTACTTTCAAAATCATAAAATACACTGAGTTGAATATTTTGTATTTATTCTATATGTATTTCATGTTTATAACATATAATTATCTTGTCTATTTTTGTTTTTAATTTACACAATTGGTTTTTCTATTTACATAATTTAAAATGGTTTCAGGTTCCTTTATGGTATCAAAAATCTGGGAAAGATGAAAACAAATTGGCTGTTTGGGTATGTTACTGTATTTCTTGTTCTCTTTTATTATCAATTGGAACCAAAGTATTTGATTTAATTTCTTAGGTAGGCTCTAAAATTTTTCAGCATTTTAGTATTGTAAAAAGCATTTATTATATGAATGATAACTTTTGCAAAATAAACCTTTCCATATTAACCTCAGCAAAATGTTAAGACAATTTTAGATTATTTTAATAAAAATAAAACCTTTTATTTTGTTTACTTTATGTGTACAAATTTTTATACCCTTTGTGTACTTGTTTAATACTATATACTAGCAAACCAGCTTAGTTTTAGAATCAAAGTAAATATTAGAAAGTTTTTATTTTTCAAAATCATCTTTGTGAAAAGTTATCAATGTAAACCATAAAAATATTTAATAAAACATTTAGTGTGCTGATATATCAATTACAAATCAGTTAGTTTTGAAAAGTTAAAATTGCAATTGAATTTTTTCCCCTGTAGGACTATCATGTCATCTTCATTTACCACTCAAATGATGATAAAGGAACTTTAGTTTATGACTTGGATACTGTCTTGCCATTCCCTGTACCCCTTGAAAAATATGCTCCCTTAACATTTCAGTTTGAAACATATCTACAGCCAATTCATCATAGGTGAGTATATATATTTTTTAATGTTTTCAACAGTGGTTGTGAAATTATAGAAACTGCTCATTAAATGTACACTGTTGTCCAAAATTAAGGTCACAAGCATGGTTTTCAACATAATTCTAAATTGCTACCAGTAAAATTGATATAATGTGTATTTTATATATTTTGAAGAATCACTAGAACAATATCAAGTTTTGGCTTACAAAAATAAGTTGTTTAGTGCTAGTTTTTGCAAAACTACTGGATTGAGACTATTTTAGCATTTGGGATTTTTCCCTGCAGTTTTTTTAATATTGTATTAAAACAAGCAAGTTAGCCTGTTAGCAATGAGAATGACTTTTCATAATCATTTTAATGATTCCCTAAGATGGAGAGCCATTGGCAGGCTTGAAGCTGACCAGTCTCAAGAGGAGGTTACAAGTGGCATCAAAAGGGGTCTCCCGGCTGCAGAATCAATTCCAAACAAGTGGTACTGTCACAAGTGTGGCCAAGGTACCACAGAGCAAAGACATTTGTGCAGAATCTCTACTTGGCATTAAGTGCAGAACAGCATAGATGGACAATGGGTCCTCGGCTTGCTTGTGACCTTGCTACTGTATCTGGAAGAAGAATTTTCAGGCAAGCAGTTTCTTAATGTCTAGCAGAGACTGGCCTTTGCTCCTGGCATCCAGTCATGTGTTTCCCTTTGGCTACATCCAGCATGTGACTACTTGTTCTTTTCAGTGATGAGTTGAGATTAACCAGACAGAGTAATTCTCATCAAGTCTTCATCTGGAGACTTGATTTCATTCCTCCTATGAAACAGAAATTGATAGATTTAGTAGCAAAGGGTCTTGGGCAGCATAATATTGGACTGTGGTACACTTGTGCACATCTTTGGTGTAGGTACCATCAGCACACAACACTACAAGGATGAGGTCCTTGAAGCCTATATAAGGTTGTTCCAGGTTGCTATGGTCCTGGACTACATTTTTATGGACAATAATATGCGGTCACACAGAGCTAACATTGTTGATGAATTTCTTAGAAGAAAAGTATATTCACCATATGGATTGTTTTTTTGGATCTCAATCCTATTAAAAATGTTGGGGATAGTCTAGAAAGAGCCATTTCTGAGCATAGCCCCCCTCCTCTTAGGATCCTCTGGGACATGGGTGGCAAACCTTTATGGATCAAAGTACATTTTTTTTTAAAGAAAAATAAATGAAATGTAGACATGCCATCAAATAATTGTGACTTGTAATTATTGGGAAAATAATCAAACTAAATACTACTAACAACTCCAAACTCTTTATTTACTGCAAAAAACTACATTTTCTACTTTATAGTAGTAAATGTTTTAGTTTTATATACATGCAATTCACATTTGTGTGTGTGCTTTCATTATGCTGAATTGGAGTCAACTGACAAACGGTTTCTAAGTGTGTTTTTAATGTTATTCATCTTTGAAAATAAGGACTCACAGATGTAGATTGATGAAAATATGGTTAAAATAACTGGGTCCAGTTTCTTCAAACTGTTAAATGTGTCTGGAAACGAATTCCTTGTTTCCAAAATTTCATGACTAGCATTTTTACTTATGCTTCATATGCTTGTCAATATTTCTGTTTCAATCAATTTTAACTTTCTCCGTTTTTCAACAAATTTTTGAATCCATATTGAACTTGACCGGAAATCAATCTGTTACATTTCAAATTTTTCAATTTACAACCATTCGAATTGGGACAAGTTCAGTTTATTCAATGAAGTCACACAGGGTACGGGAAAAACTTGAGCATTTTTAATAATTCTTAAAACTGAGAAAATCACTGATAAAACTGCTGCCAATCTCTCGCATTTGTTCATAACACTTCATATTGAACTTTGTTATTTTGAATTAAAATACAAACTGTTTTGATCGGTGGTGTGCCCAAAGTATTGTGTTGCATGCCTGCTATTGGTTCGTCATCCCTGCTCTAGGAGTTGAAGGTTAGACTTTTGGAGGAATGAGTTTTGTTGCAACAAACATTTATATTTATTGATACCAACCAAACTCATATAAGCAATATGGCAGTTTGTTGTGAAGCTTGTATAGCAGTATACAGTGGTCACACGCCATATTACACTTTTTCCAAAGTACACTCACTTCCAAAAGTTAAGCACGAAGATGTAAAATGCAAAAAAATCAACAAATACTGCTTTGATTGACACAAAATTTGGCAGTAAAGTAGCATATATATCTATACATAAAACAAAATCAATAATTATATACAGAAATGAAAACAATATTAAATTTTTGTAAGTTATCAGATAATGTCATACTGGAGACTTAAACAGAATTATGTATAAAGTGAAAATAAGCAGTATAAAATGAAAAAAAGGACATTAATAGGGTATGTGATCCTCCTCATCTGTATGCAAAGTTTACACCTTCTGACCATGCTTTCAATTAGGTGGTCAACCACCGCAGAACTAAGCAATCACCATTCTTCTTGTAGAGCATTTTCCAGCTCAATAAGAGTGGCTGGATGTGGGAAACGTGAAGATACAGCACGGCCGAGAGCATCCCAAACATTTTCAATGGGATTAAGATCGGGGAAATACGCTGGCCACGCCATACGCGCAATCCCTTCACTCTCCAGATAGTCATCGACGACGTCAGCTCCATGGGGATGTGCGTTATCATCCATTAAAACAAAAGTAGGGTTAACTGCTGCAGCATACAATCTCACAATGGGTTCTAGGACTTCATCTCAATACCGGACAGTATCACAGAACCCTGTTTAAAGATGTGCAGGTTGGTGCAGTATCCTAATGAAATCCCTAACCGCACCATAATTCTTCCACCTCGGAATGTGTGATGTTCAGTGATGTTTTGGAGCTGATTGTGTGTTCCTTGTTTACGCCATATCCTTATACGTTTGTCATCTGGCTCCAGAGCAAATCTTGACTCATCAGTAAACATGACATTGCCCCAGTCAAACACAGTTCAATTGCCATATTCCTGGCACCACTTTAATCGTGCCCCTCTTGATTGGATGGATAGAGAAACACAAACTCGAGGTACCCGGGCATAAAGTCCATTCATATGTAATCTTCGGTGTACAGTAGCTGCAGATATAGCCTTACCAATGGATGCTGTAACCATAGATGTCACACGTGTGGAGGTCACTCTGCGATTCTGCTTGGCTACAATAGCAATATATCGATCTTCCGCGGGGGTTGTAACCCTTGGGCGACCGCCTATGGGCCTTTGGACAACTGTCTGTGTGGTTTGGAATTGTTTCCATAAACATGAAATTACAGAATGATGAACGCCGAAGAAAAGAGCAACATCTGTGATTGACTGTCCTGCTTCAATGCGCCCCACAGCATGCCAGCTCTCAGAATCTTCCATTCTTTTTCTAGAAGTCATAGAAACACGTATGTCTTGAAAACAAATTGTACAAAAGTTTTAAACACCTTTTATCAGCACTTACAATCAACTTCTCTAACCCTTCATAAAGCTGGCTTCTTATAAGACTGCCCTTTTTGCATATTTCTTGACATGAAAGCACGATTGGCTGTTACCTAACATACTTCCATCTACCTCTGCAGCGAATTGCATCCTCTTCAATTCTGATTGCCTTCAAGAAATTAGCATTTTCCTCTCTGTGCTTAACTTTTGGAAGTGAGTGTAAATGCTTTATCGTTGATTCATGATTTGACACTTTTTGCTGTATCTTGTATCACTTATTGTTATGTTGCTATATTCTTTCTCTCATCATTGTATGTCTATCTGCCAAATTTTGTGGCAACACAGTTAATATTTCATCAGTTTTTACATATTTTATGTTTGTGACCTTAATTTTGAACATGAGGGTAAATTCTTATTAAAATCAAGTTTTTTTTAAAGAAAAATTATTTTCTAAAAAATTGGAATTATTTTTTCTAATTTGGCATAGATAGGAAGAAGGGTATGTTTAAATAAGCTTTGTAAATTGAATTTCATTCATTATTTGTACTTTTTAAATTTCTTCTAATACCTTGAACTTTTATTTGTATTTATTCAAAAGCTGTATTGCTTAGAAGTGTTTTTATTGATCCTTTTTGTATCATTAAAAAATGTATGCTTTTTAAACCCTGAACCCTTTTATTTCCAAACATAATATCAATTGAAATACATATACAATTGTATTATCTTTTCTTAAAAGGAATGATATAAACTGGAAATAAACTTATAGCTTTTATATCAATGGATAGTATTATTATAAATGTGGAAAATCTTAAAAAATATCTCTAAATTCAAGTACTTTACTTGTAATTAAAGAAAAGTGTCACATATGCACACACATATATTTCCATTAAAGAGCTAATAATTCTAGTCATATTCTTTATAAAATTTGAATTTTTAAAAAAAATTCATGGCTTATGAAACAGATAGCATTTGTTCTTAAGATATTTTCTAGAAATTATCATTTTTGAGTTGTATCTCAATAGATGGTTGTTTGCATTTCAGATGTTTTCGAGTCATACCTGCAGAATTGTTTTTAAAAACTTTTGCCTCTGATAGGTCAAGAATGAAAAATCCAGATGGTTCTTGGGTAAAAGAACCACCACCTTATCCTTGTTTATCTACATCAGGTAATTACTTCATAATTATTATTTGAAATCAAAAGTACTCTTTGAGAAGTCATTCATGCTTATATATTTATTATTTAATTTGCTTCAGCTAAAATTAATTTTGTATGATATACTTGTGATTGCATTCTTTTGATCTTATTAATGTATTTGCATGCATTAAGGAGCTGAACACCAACATTATTGCCAAAAAGATGTAATCTGTTATTGTTATCATATACCTTGATTTTAATTTTGTTATGATATATTATCTGATTTAATTTGTGAATAGGAACATTATCAAGCATATAAACTTAATATTTTTCTATGGTTCAATTCAAAGTCTTAAACAACAATTGTAGTATGTTGTAAGTGTGTGTTGGCGATAAGTTCAGTATTCTTTAGAATTCAGATTTCATCATTTTTTTTCATTAAGAAAAAAATTATCTAAAAAGAAATTTTTTTGAGGCATTTTTATATAACACAAAATAGAAATTATTTAATACAAAATGACATTTACAATTCCTCAATCTATGGTTACTCCACATAACATGAAGAATAAGATGAGTTATTTTGTATATTGTTGCATATTATGTGCTTTATCTAAAGTTTTGAATGTATTTTTTTGTTGTTCCTGTATTTTTTTCCCCAGCTTTTATTCTTGAGCAAAATAATGTTATGCTCATAAATTGATAATACCAAATAATTTTAACATTACAGGAATATTTAATTTTAGTTTGTCATAAAGGATTGATTTTCAAGCAATTTTAACCACCTTCATTTAAAATCTGCTTAGACAAGCTAATGACCAACAATGTTCAGTTTTAGTCACTGGCTCATATCTTGATTATGTGTTCTGTTGCATAACAATGCTGTGAAACTCAATGGGTAAGACTGTGGTGGACATTATTCATGTCTTTTTTGTTGTTGTTAGCTAAAGTTATCATTTTACCTGACTTTTGCCTTGTGGGTAGGGGGCTGTTGCATATTAGCTTTTGTATATGGTTTAATGTGTAAGTTAGAAGAATAATATACCTGTTCAGGTGTTTATTTTATCAGTTGATCATAATTCGAAATTGAGATCCGCTATTAATAAATGTCACATTGCTCTAATTGATGCTAATAAAATCAAATTATACATCTGTTCACTCCTTACATAACTGAACTGTGATATAAATATTCTTTCATTTATCTTGATTGGGGTTGATTATAATTTTGTTTGGGGAATTGAAATGTATAATATGTGCGTTTCTATAACAATGTGAAGTTCAATTTCAGTTTACAACATTCATTTATGTCTAAATCTTAGAAAGTATAGCTTATCTCAGTATTTTAGAACATTTTAATACTTTGTTGGGCGCTATACCAAATTATTTTCATTACTTAAAAAATCCTTATTTTGATATGGATTTATGATAAACAAATAAAAAATATCTCAATTTATCTATGTGCTGTAAAAACAGTATTCTTAAACCAGTAAAAGTGATGGTGGTAAGAACGTTTATTGGCTATCAAACCAATTATGTATCCTGGAGGAGGGGAAAGACTCCTAAAAATTTATATCTATTTATTTTCAGTAACATAGAGTATCAATTTTTAAAAATATTGAATTCAATGAGGTTTTCACTGTATTAATTTTTCTAAAGTTGGATCTTTTGCAATACTAAATTTTATACTTGTATTCATGTATTTATTTTTTTATATAGATTCTACAAACAACATTGATGATTTCATTAGCATGAACCCTACCATTGGAGTTGGTGAAGTCATGAATTTAAATCAATTTCTAGAAAAGTTTTTATGAATGTATATTTATTTAGTGATGTAAATAAGAATTTTTTTTTATTTAAGTAAATCTGTAGGTTAGTTTGAAAATAAATTTTTATTGTAATTAACTTTTGTTTTGGTTAAAAAAAAAACTTGTCTTCAAAAAATATATTTTTTTCTTTTGTGTATGCATGTGTACACACACATATATATATACTATGTACTTATACCGATATCCTTAAAACTATGTTTAAGCCAGGAAGCTTAGCCCTGAGCCTAAGAGTTTGCTACTACTTTGCCATGGCAATTCTTTTTTGTTCCCATACTGTCTTGCTATTTTCTTTCTTATTGTTTAATTTTAAGTTAAATTAATTTAATATATTATTAAAGGGTTATATATATTAGAGGTACAAGCATGTTTTAAAAGATTTACAAGAAATGTATGTGTAATGTTATTATTATTAAACTTTAAGCCATAGCTTAGCCACTTTCAAGTTAAAACATCATCATTAGACTTCAATTTTTTGTGGGAAATTTTGCTTTTCTACTTTCACATTGGAAGAAAAAAAGCAGTTAAATGTCATTGTTTACTATACGAGGCTTAAAGGGAGACCATGCTCTATCAATTTTATTTTGTTGAATACAGATGTAGACAGTTCAAAAGGGGCAATTTTAACTCAGAAGATAAGGAGCATAAAGGAAGCCCCAGGATTATTTGAGGATGCTGAATTGGAGACATGGAATCAAGCCTTGTGTCAAATTTTAGAAGGATTTGTGTAATCTGACAGTGACTCAACAAGCAGTTTTATGCATCAAAACTTTGAGACTTGTCCAAAGTCAGGGAAATTGAATTTCATTTGAATAAAACCAAAAGATTTAGAAAACAGATTTTTCACCTGCAAACGGCTGCTCCAAAGGTAAAAACAGAAATGTTCTTTTGCATCCAATTGTAACTGATGAAAAGTAGATTCGCTGTAACAACCCAATGCATAAGAAATTGTAGGATAAGTTGTGTTATACTTGAACATCAATGGGAGATCAAAACTCATGACCTGTACTTCCTAAGATCAGTTGGGTATAATAGTAAACACTGAATGAAATCATTGTGTGGGATTGTTACCAATTACATTTGATGTGTTGAAGCCCAACATATTAAAGAATTGTGTAATACGAACAGAGGTACATCAGAGTGTCTTTGCAGCATGATTATTCTCAACTACATGTTGCATTTCTACACAAAAACTACCTGGAAGCACTCAAATAGGATATCCTATTTCACCCACCAGATTTTAGGTCATTGATCCTTCAAACTGCTACTTCTTCCTAATTAATTACCAGTTCTGAGCATCAATTCCATTTTTAGCATAGAAAAAAATGGGTTGATTCTTTGATTGCCTTCAAATACTAGTCATTCTTTTAACACAGAATTTGCCTGCTGCCAGAAATATTGGAAAAAGTAGTGATTCATGATGGACAATATTTTAAATAATCATTTCACTGTTTTTCACAAAATATTCTTTAAAACTTACTTATATACATCTGATATGTAGATATAAATCTTAAATACTTTAATCATTGTAAAAATGCAACAAAAAAGTACCAGTATTATAGAATCCCACTGCAATTATGATGTAATTTATTATATCCAGTTTCAAATTATGGCTATATGTATGTTCATCATAATGTTCTGTTGATTTTTTTTCTTTCTTAAAACTTTTTGCTCAAATTCAAGACAAAATTTCTCACTTTGGCATGGTGTGGAAGTTTGAAGTGCTAACTCAGGTGTCACTAGATTTGGGTTCAAAATTACAAGGTTTATTGCCAGCAGCCATTGTATTGTTTCAGAATATGGTTTTAATAAAAAAATCAAGCAAGACAAAAATACTTTGAAAAAAATTGATGTAGTGTAAGATGCTTAAACAAAAATCATGTGCAAATATAATAGTACTCTGTTAATCTTACATTGTAAATTCACTGAATAGTAATACTGAAAACATGATTAATTGGTATGAAGTAATGTCTTGATTTTTATTTAAATTAAAAATTGATGAAATAATTCTATGCATGACATACATAATTTATCATTTCCTTCTAAATCTTTTGGGTTTCCTTTATATTGATCCTTCTGTTTTAATTAAGTGGCCACATTAACCTGGTGGTTATGATCTTGAACTTGTGGCCGGCGTGTAGAGGGTTCAAGTCCTAGTGCCACTGAAGACCCATCATGTAGAGGTCGCTGATGCACGTTAAATCTGTCAAGTTCTACCCATTGGTGTGATTTGGTAGTTTGGAAAGTGGAATGGGCCAGCTAAGGTGTTGTCCTTGTCCCTTGACTGAGGCTCAACATTATGAGGTCCATTGTCAGTAGCTTTCATGGTGCTTTATAGTTGTGATGTTAATATAACTTTCCCTCGCTCTGTTTTAATTAAAAGGAATTTTTTATTTATTAATCTGATTTTCTTATGATCCTTGCATGTGTAGAATTTTACTTCATTGCATTAATTCCATCTAAATGTTGGATTCTCGGATCATTATGGTACATTAAACTACATTTTGTTAAAAAATTAAGTAATAACTTGTGTATAAGTTTTGTTCCATACCCTTAAGGGAATTACTTCTTTAGGTAAATGTGAGCATCTCAAACCTGAATATCTTGATCTCCCTCACCCCCTTCTCATCTTAGTCAATTAGCTCTTTTTTAGGAATTTTGTGCAAAGTATCCACAATATTTTTACTAACTTCACTAGGATTTGCAGCCCCAGGATCATGGTGTTTCTTCAAATCCTGAGATTTAATGATTGTCTGAAGTATATTTTTAAAAAAAATTCTTACTAAAATTTATAACTCAAAAATTTATATATATATTTTTTATAAATTATGTATGTAGAATTTTTTGTGGGAAATTATTGTGCAGTAAGCAGAATATTATCTGAAAATCAGCAATTATGTTTTGCCCATGGTGTGCAGCTGAGGGTTATTAATGTATAAGTACTTTATTACAAGTTGCAAATGTAATCAGATCAGCAATATAAAGATAGGGGAAATTATTTTATAGAGGGTGACTTGTGCCAGGAGGAAGATATTTTTTAAGTGAATGATTCCTTGACACTAGTCAGAGTCATGGAAAAAATGAGATAGCTGAAACAAGTATTGATCCACTGACAAATAAAGTACAAAAGATCATATCAATTTTCAGAAAGTCGGCAACGAAGAACGATTAGACACAATTTGGCAAGGACATTGTCTGATTATGAGATGGGTCAGTTAATGGTGAAGCCTTTGTATTTACTGAAAGATGTGTACTATAAGCATTATAATAGACTTAAAAAATACAGATAAATCACTAGATTTATCTCATGATGATATATAAATGTTATTTGATATAATTACCATTCTTGTTCCAGTAAAAGTAACTGTTGAAGCCATTTGCCGTTGAGATAGCAATCTGCTTACAGCAGACATAGTCATAAATTTTTATGCTAAAAAAGTAAAAGTTGTAAACAGGGCTATAAGTAAAAAAATTGTATGTAACTCTCATTTCTTGTATGGGAAAACATCACACAGATCCAAGTGGTTTACTGCAGTACTTAAAAATATTAACTTAGTGTGAATAGAGACTTCATTCAAGAGAGGCGTTTAGAAACAACATTTAATCATGGGAAACAAGACGAGAATGAATACAAGTACATTATGTAAAACAGTTTCACAATTTTTACAGCACTATCTGTTGGCATTTACGCAATCTAATACACATATCAAACTACACAATATTTAACACTCTCCCCCCTCCATGCATCCTCCAAGGATTCATCAACCAGTATTTTTAACCTCTAAATTATACAGTCTTTCAACTAGCCTTTTTACAACACCTTTTAGTAATTGAATTTCACTGTGTCTTACTTTTCCATCTCTACCTAGAAATAACTTCCTAATTCTACCTAATTTCCAATTATAACACTTAACATTATCCTCTCTGATGAGAACATAAATTTTAAGATTTGGAATATTTTTGGATTGCTTGGTAAACTTTACTGATCTTAATTCTCACAAATGTTCTTTAAAACAACGTTTCCAGAAATGATCTAACAATAATTGTCTATATCTCCATTTCTTAACGAGTTCAACATTAATAAAATTTGCATTACATGCGAGAGAAGGTGTTTAATCTAGATCCAACAGTAAAAGGAGATGGAGTTAATTAGATCAGGTTCATTTACATCTTTATATACATAAGTCAAGGGCCTAGAATTAATAACAGCTTCAACTTCAATGAGTACAGTATTTAATTCTTCATACATAAGAGATGTTTTACCCAACACACATTTTAAACAATTCTTTACTGATCTAACTAAGCATTCCCAAAATCCTTCCCACCATGGGGTTCCTTCGACTATAAGTTTCCATTACAACTGAATTTTTTATAAAAAATTTAATACATTTTCATCATAACATAATTTATACAAAAATTTAAGGTCTTTATTCGCTGTTTTAAATATCTTAGCATTATCAGAATGTTTAATTCTACTAATACCCCTAAGTCCAAGAAATCTTAAAGACTGGAAAAAACATTCAATACTTAAACTAAATAATAACTCTTAATCATAGGTTCTCAACATTGCCGATAAAGCCCCCATTGTGGATGTTTGAGGCTTTCAGGGGGCAGTAAAAGACTCAGAGAAAATTAGTGGGGGGTTAAGATGGTATGGAGGCTTGGGCAGATTAACCAAATATAGTCCAAAAGAAACTTAAAAAAAAAACACGCTGATTATGTACTAATAAAAGTAAACTTTAATACTGTTTATGTTCATTATATTTATTTAAATCAATTCTATATCACATCTATGAAGATTCTCGTATTTTGGTTGTTTGGGAAGTGTATAAAAAATTTAAAGATTTCATTACATTCAGACTTACATTAAATTGCATGATATAGTGTGTTTTAATTTCTGTAATGTACATGTTGTCTTTATCTGTGAACAGTAGGGAAAATGTTTCGCCCACTGCATTTCTTTACGTATATTATCCAAGAAACAATTAAATATGTTGACCAGGAATTAACGTGATTCTTTAAAGGCTAAAACTGCCAATTTAAATTTATTTTGAAAGCTGTAGCTTATTATGAATTACTTCGTATCATCAAAACTTCTGCCTGTCTTTATGACACAAGCTAAAACTTTTATTCCACTCCTTTAAATTAAGAAGAAATTTAGTAGAGTTTCAATTCCAACATGACTAAAATATATAGTATTACACATTTAAAGATATTTGTGGCAATAGCTATTTAAAATTCTCAAATATAAAAAAATTGAACTTTTAGAAAAAAAATTAAGTTAAAAAATATATTTTCTATTTGTGATTGGATAGTTTTTAAAACTTAACTATTGTTTTCACCATGTGTTATGTGCACTCTTATTTCTCTAGAGTGGGAGGGGCGGTATCGAAAAATTCCATAGAAAAGGGGAAGTATCGAAATATTTTCTAGAAAAGTTCAAAAAAGGTTTGGAAAGGTAGCGCATGTAAATGAAATATAAACCTTTGAACTATATTTGAGCTGTAATGGTCCAGCAAAGTCCACCCCAGTTATTTCAAAGGGTTGTGACTTTTCAATTCGATCATTAGGAAGTGATGCAATATTTTGCTGGCCACACTCTTAGTATGAAACTTTTTACACACTCTACAATTATGCACAATAGATTTAATAAATTGTCTAGCCTTTAGTATCCAAAACTTACTCTTTACCTGGGTTAAAGTTTCCTTCACACCATTGTGAAGTACCTTTTCTTGACAATCATATACAATTAGAGAAGCAAAATAATCATTAGATGAAATAGTTGGATTTTTCTCATTACCATCAAAAGAATTAGTTAAACGACTCTTAATTCTTAAAATATTTTCATCAATCATAACATTAAAATTACACAATTTAAAATGCTTATTAACAGACTTATACAATTTTACATTATTAATTTCAGAACTGAAAGAATTTTTTTGTGATATCTTAATAAAATGGATCAAAGCTTTTGAAGTTTCCGAAGAAGTGGTTGGGTTATCCTTCTGTTTTTACTATTTCTAACATTATTGATCAATCTGAACACCAATGATGTAACTCGAAGCAACCTGCGCGTCGAGTACTAATATCCTCTATATTTAGAATGGGTTCGTTTACAGTACAATGAAATACAGGAACAATATCACTTTCACTGCTAATCATAGTTGTCACTTTCCCAACACATAGCACAGTTTTCTTTTGAGTCACATTTAACCCTCTGGCTGGAATATCGAATGTTTTGCCGCTCTAAGGAACATCCGTCTGACAAACGGGTACGGAACATTTTTTGAATGTTATTACCTTAAGGACTGTTTTAAATGATGTCCTTATCACTCATGAAATTGAGTATGGCTCAAATAAGATGTGTGGGGCTAAATCAGGCACAACTTTTATTTCAAGATATATACATAAGACAATTTAATTATAAACAAGAAACATATAAACGAAAATACAATTTTTAATATTTAAGTCTCTTTCTGAGGCACACTATATTAATATATTTTTATCACTAGAATTGTGACTAATATTTTTATAAAAACTGATTAGAAACTATTTATATTCATGTAAAAATAATAATACCCAAAATGAAAAAAATAGAAATATCCGTCTGATAGATAAGAAAATAGCACATATCGTGAGAACAAAATCGCCCACCACGTAATCCTCTCCACTGGGTAGAGTCCCAACTGAAGATGTCAAGGCAGCCCACCCCCCAAATCACACCTCAGCGTAATCTGCAGGTATCAAAGCAAATCATTCCCGTCTGAGAGACGGATGTTCCGGCCAGAGGGTTAATAGACAAATTTTCCTGCATTGACCAACTGGATTTACTTAACCACGGAGGGCCAAATTTACAAGAGTTATCTTGTGATAGTTGTTTTACACTGCATCCACGGGTAATTTTATCCGCAGGGTTCTGGTTACCGGGGCAATGATACCAAACAGCTGGAGAAGTCTCTTGTTTTATTTCTTGAACACGATTATACACAAATTGTTTCCATCGCGTTTGAAGATTTAACCCAATGAAGGACAATCAAACTGTCAGTCTTTGCAGAAGGAAAATGAGGTGGCACAAAACAGAGTAATCGAGCTGCTATCGCAGCAGCTAATAATTCTAGCCGAGGAAGAGTAAGTGTTTTCAACTGAACTCGATACTCTTCGAAATATCAAAACAAGTTCCGGCACTCACATTTCTTAAATAGATCACAGTTCCATACGCTGCTTGGGATGCGTCACAAAACACATGTAGTTCTCTGTCACAGAGGATTTCATTACAGTGTTTGAAATACCAACGTGATTGTTGCGAATTCATCATTTTAAATAGAATATAATAAAAATCTTCGGACCAGGAATGATGAAATGCTGGTTAATTAAAAACAAACAATTTATTCAAGCACAAACACAGTTACAAACATTAATTTCACAGACTATTTTTGATATTACTTACGTATAAACTTAAAATTCTTAACATCACACACACAGAGCTCGTAAAAGCCACACAGTACCAAGTATTAGGCAGAACTGAACTTAAATATGATTGCATTCGGTTAGATATAGGGCTACTAGTAGGGAGGAAACCACATTGGCTAGTTTATTGCTTCCTTTGCAACATAATATTTTAATGTCAGCTGTCTTGCAAGTGCTTACACCAATTTCCCCAAATTGTTTTCATATTTTCTGGTATAGCTTTATCCTATCTATACACAATTTTTTATTTTAGCTTGAAAAGAATATGGTGACAAAAAACCCATAGGATCAAATAATTCTGAAGGTACTTGAACAGTTCTTTTCGTAAGTTTACTGGAATGGGAAGTTTCACCAATAGTTTCTAGTGAAAAAGTAAATAAATCTTTAGGAGAGTTATATTTAAGTCCTAATATTTTTGAAGAAGACCCAGGCAATCCAAGTTTCACCTCTCAGGTGGTTACGTTTTCAATCTCCCCTTTTAATGCGTTATTATAATTGTCGCACAGTTTAATTTGTTCTTCTTTCCAAGGAAGTGAAATTTCGTAACGTCTTTCTTTCAGTACAATCGAAGAATCAAAGATTTGAAGCGCTTTTTCACTTCAAATGGATACGTGATTCGTTTTGTGTGTTTATTCCAAAGAATTCGAGCTCTCAGAAAGATTTAACACTCTTGTGGAGGTCAACAGTCAGCTGTGATGTCACATTTATAAATCACATGTATGCTTGTCTAGAACATTCATTGAGAAATGTTCCAGACAAGCACCAACCGAATACTGTCTCAATAGCTACGCAACTTTTATTTATTCGTTTTATTTGACTGCTTGTAATAGACCAGAGTACATCTGCGCCTAATAGTATTCCATTCCCTGGTTCGCACCTTTTAACGCTCGTCTCAAGGAAACAAACTCCCTGACGCCAAAGTTCTTGCTTTATTTTTTTATCTGGAATTCTGTTTTCAGGTGTAGTGATTAGTGGGACTTCAATTAAATCGAGGGTTACTTTCTCTCTTTTCAGGATTATTTATGTTTCTCAAAGTTACTCCTACGATTTTACACTTGTTTCGTTAGCAGTTTTTTCTCTGAAACCCTAAACAACACCGGGTGTTTTCCGTTGAGGTTAGCGACTTGAAAGGAAAGTACATGTGCAACTTTGAAGGGCTTTCCGAAGGAAAGATTTGTGGTTTAGTCTCTAAGATTAACAACCGATTTTGAAGGAGATAGGGGGGGGGGATAAAATTGACTGATTCTTCTTGTGAAGAAGCGGAAATATATTTTTTTAATAGGGGCCGATAATACTGGGAAACTTTTGACAGGAAATGTAGTCACCTTACATTCTGGCTTAACAGCTGTTGAAAGTAAATTGGGCTGGGCGGTGTTTGGAAGACAGAAAGTTTGTGGAAAGGTTAAATTTGCACCAGCATTATGTGGGAAATATTCCTTTGAAAAATCTTTGGGAACTAGAAGCTTTTAGAAAAACTGACCCCACAAAAATTGTTAAGAAAAGAGAAGACTTATTTGATTTTAGGTGGGAAAATGAGGGTTCTCCCCGGAAGGGAGCTATGAAGTAGAGCTTCCATGGAAAAGTAATTTAATGAATTTATGTGATTTTAAGAATTAACTTGGAAAAGGCATGGAAAAATGATTGACAAATTAAAATGTGGTAAGTTTTTTTTATGATTATCAAAACGTTTTCAGGGAATGGGAATCTATGAATATAAATGAGTGCCGGAAATAGAATTAAATAATAAGTGTCACTGTCTACCCCATAGGCCAGTAATAAAATTAAATAGCCCGACAAGTAAAATTTGACCAGTTTTTGATGTTTCTGCTTCTCAGAGAGGGAAACTCTCTTTGAATGAATGTATGCTTAAAGGGATCAATTTGCTAGAAATGATTCCCGATATTCTTGATCGTTTCAGAAGGTTTCCAATCGAAATTAGTGCCGGTATAGAAAAGATATTTTTAATGCTATCTGTTGCTCCTAAAGACAGGGATTTTCTGAGATTTTTTCTCCCGGTTTCGAAAGGACAAGAAATTTATAGGCCCTGGCGAGTTTTGTTTGGGGTTTGCTCTAGTCCATATCTATTGAACATATCCTTAATACAGCTTTTGGAAAATTGTCTTGTTGAATTTAAAGAAATTGCTCAAAAAATGAAACGGTCTTTTTATGTTGACAAGCATTTAGGAGATACCTCAGTTTTGGGGATAACATAAAATTTAGATTATGATGCTCCGCATTTTTGTACGGATTTAAAACCATTAACCTGTGATGTGAGAATATCTAAGAGATTAATTTTATGAGTTGTGCAAAAGATTTTTGATCCCATAGGCTTGTTAACAGCGACAACATTGCTTCCTAAACTACTATTGCAGAATTTATGGAAATTGAAAATTTCTTGGGACCATTAACTACCTCCTAATTGTATAAAAGAATTTTTAGTAGGTTTAAAGATATTTCTGTTTTGAAAAATGTTAATATTCTTCGTCGTCTTAAAGTGAATATTTCTTCTGAAATATATGTTTTTGTGGATGCGGCCGGGGGAGCTTATGCTGCATGCGTCTTTGTTCAATCAATAATTGATTCTAAGGTAATTACAGTACTCGCTAGAGGAAAAGTCTAGGGTTGCACCTCTTAAACCTCTTAGTATACCACGTTTAGAGCTAATTGCTTGTAATATCGGAGCTGGCTAGTACATTCTCTAATGAAAGCACTCGAATTTCCAAATTTAAAAATAACATTTTGGTCAACCCAGTAAAATAGATCTGGAAAGAAAACAGATTCAAATTGTTAATATTGATCTAGCAAATGACGCGCCCCTCTGGCATCTGCATAATATCAAACTATAATAAAATGATTAATGTGTTCTGTTAGATTTTGAGATTTGTTAATAACTGTAGAAAAACTTGTGATAAGTGTACTGAACCTGAGCTTTCATTTTTTGAAATTGAAAATTTTGAAAAGTGCTTGTTTTATTTAAATCAAAAATGTTATTTATCTGATATAAAATTATTAAATTTTGGTACATTTATAAATAAAGATAATAATTTAAGAGTAAAAACTGAAATAACTCAAAGAGATGACGAGGAATCATTTCTGTTTCCTATCTTATTATCAGGTAAATGTCACTTTACTAGACTGTTAACACTAGAAAGACTGAGATTTTGAATTGCCGAAAAGCAGTCAAAACGACAGCATTGTGAAAGAATTACTATTGTGCAAAGAAATTTATTTAAAGTTAATTTTTAATTACAGTTATAAAACAGGTTATTACTAAATACTAGTTAATAAATATTAAGAATAAAAAAAAATTACCTCACTTAGAAAATTTTTTTTTGCATTATTTGCACATTTTATGCAAATAAAAGTGGAAATCCTTTCATGTGTACATGTTCCACAAACGCACTTTCGACATTTTTTTCATAACTTTAGGGCACAAATGATATAAAATATAAAAAAAACTGGTTAGAACAAATATCACTCCGTAAATATACGAATAACAAGTACTACTTTAGTTTAATGAGCATTGGGCCCATTTACACGATGAAGTAGGAGGGATAAAGCAGTAAGGTATGCGGAAAGAGACGAAGTTGTAATGCTAGCACATAAAAATACCTTCCATCTAACCTAACCCCACAGAGCTGAACCGGTCATATAAGAAATTTACTCAATTTAATAATAAATCATTTGATTATTTTAAATTTCCCAAACAGTCAAAATGACTGCTTTTGGACAATATAGGTATAACTAATATATAAACCGCGAAATGAAGGAGGAAAAAGGCAACTACATTTATTGAAAAACGCATTTATATGTTGTTTAAAAAGGCAGATAATTTTAAGGAATTGTATTATTATGTGCATAATTTTTTTTCCTAATCAAAACTAAAAAGTAGTCAAAATGACCTCCTTAGGCAATCTAGTGTTAATAGATTTTATTCAAAAAAAATTGTCATGCGGGTATACAGATGATGCAAATATTAACGAGAGAACGGTTTGAGATAATTGAAGCTAGAAAAATTATTAAGAATGTTTTGTATAATTGTGATGTCAAACGAACCAGCCCCCTTGCCTCTCGACCGAGTGGCGGATTGCGTTGCATTCGAGATAGTGGGAATTGATTTGTCTGGGCCTCTATTTCTAAAATCAGGGGAAAAGGTACGGATGGCATTGTTTACCTGTGCTAGTTTTCATGCTACCCATCTAGAATTTGTTACTTCATTAACTGTTGACAGTTTTCTGTTAGCCCTTCGATGTTTTATAGCTAGACGTGGAAGGCCTCGCACTATTTATAGTGATAACGGAACGAATTTCAGAGGCACTTCTAATGATCTTTCAAAATCAGATTAAGATAAAATTACGAGAGAAACCATGACAGCTAAAATACTTAGGAAATTTATCCCACCCACTGCCGCTTGGTGGAGAGACTAGTCCGCATTGTGAAAGAATTGTTACGAAGTACTTTAGGTAAATGTACGTTAACTTATGAAGAATTGCATACTATATTATGTGACTGTGAGTCGATCATTAATTGTAGACCCCCCCTTTAACGTATATATCAGAAGATCCTAAAAAATTGATTCTTCTCACATCTGCATTGTTTCTTGGAGAACGTCAACCTTACGGTGTCTCAAATATTGATGAATTAGATAGTCAAAAATTAACAAAAATAATAGAATATCGAAGAAAACTTTTTAATGATTTGAGGCAACGGCTTAAAGAGAATTTTTTTGTGAATTAATTCAAAAATCTAATGAAAAATCATCGTGTGAAACTAAAGTGAGAGAAAAAGTTTTGATCGAGATGACAATAAAAAACTTTGTTTTGGACGATGGCGACGCGACCAGCTAATTCCTGGTCGAGACGGTAAAATAGACACTGTCAAATTTAAAACACAACATGGGGCAGTACTGGACCAGTGCAACGCGTATATTCTTTAGAGATAATCACAAATGAAAATTGTGTAACGGAGGAAGTTGTAGGTGATGGGGAATAAAATTCGAAAAAGAGTGCAAATGTCATGGCAGCACCAAATGAAGTAATAAAGATCTTTTGGTAGGTGTGTAAAAACACTTAACAGATTAGACCTATTTAATTATTATTATTGTAGGTGTGATACTCTTCCCGAATATCAAACGGGCTATCCCCCGTTTTAACACTCGTTTCATCCCCCAGCAAGAAAGTACCTATTTCCCTCGTGTCGTTTTCGACCACCGTGAAAAAAATGTTTTAAACAGCTGTTCATTTCACTTTTCCAGGCAGAATAGGCAGCTGACCTATTAATAGTTTTGGCAAATTAAGAGACAATGCAGCATTATTAGTTCTTACATTGGACTCATTTTCACCTTTAGAATTTACAGCTAGTTGGCTTAGACGCTTTTTATTTATTTTACTTTTAATTTTATATTTAACTTCATTTATATTCTCTTCATATTCAAGAGAATCTTCTATTTATACTGCAAACAATTCTTCATCCGAAAGTAAATCTTCTACTTTTTATTAAGGGTTTGAAGCTCTATTTGCTTAGCATCTAAATTAAGTAAATATTCAGAGAGTTGTTCTTGATGTGTTTCGTTCTGGCTATCGAAGGTTTCCAAGAACGATTTGACTTTATTCACAAACTTTGTAGAAGCAAAACGAATAGCTTTTCTTTTAGCTCTAACTTTATCAATAGCTTCCATTTTTAAATGAAACAAAAAAAAATATATTACAGTATCTGTAAAAGTCCGCGAAGTCGGTGATCCAATAATAATCCAAAACTTAAGCACAAACACAAAACACCTCACACACAATTAAAATATCCGAGATTTCCCGGGTTTAGTCGCACCAATGTAATAAATACTGTTGCGTGTGTGTGGTGTTATAAAATAATAATATTCTGGAGTCCTAGACTTTGTTTTTTCCCTGGATTTATTGGTAACAAAAACTTTCAACAATAAACTTAATAATCTTTAACTTATTAAGACTTTAATTAATTATTACATTTATTATACTGAATGACTGAAAGAATAAATTCTAGTATTCGGGATAAAAATCCAAGAAAACAACGGCACCTGGTACGCCGAAGCCAAGAAAAAGAGTCCGATTTAAAATATACTAGTAAACAGCAAATCTAGTTATGCTGAAGTCCAGTTCAAGATTCCACTAAGACAGAATCCGTTACACATGCTTTCCATCGAGATAGACCACGTGGGGTCTGAGGGTGGTGTCAACTACACTCCACCCACTGAGATCACCTGGTCCATAATTCGCAACAGGTTTTGTTTTGTTATTTTTCTTCTCTTTTTTCGGAATTTAAATCATGCTGTAAGCAGATAGGTTCGTAATGCTTTCCATGACATTTTACACAATTAGATTCATATTTACAATCCATAGATCTATGCTTTTGACCAAAACATAAATAACAGCGGCCAGTTTTTCAAAGAAATTCACGTTTTTGACTACTATTTACAGTATATTGTTATTATATTTCAAATTATCAACTTGAGGACAAATAATGCATTTACTTTTAATTGTTGATTGTGCTGACGCTGTACCGGTAGGTTTATTCCGATAATTAAAGTTATATCTTCCTCTCTGCTCTTGCTTCATAAATTCTTGACGTTGATTGCTTTTATTCAATAAATTTGCAACTTCTCGGCAATTCACTTCTCGTTTCAAAAAGCTCATTAATTCTTCTATTTGGAATTCCGTATCTGTTTTTCGATACCAGTAAAATTCTAAATTTAGTTCTTCTGGGATCTTCTGTAAGGTTATCGGGCATAACAAATTTCGATAACTTCCAGATGTTACATTTAAAGAATCCAAAATTCTTATTTGTATTTGGTATTCATCGTATAATTTACGCAGTCCTTTAAGATACAAAATATTTGAACCTGTTCAAAAGCTAGAAGCTTATTCATGTGAGAACTAATCACAATATCAGTTCTTCCAAAGCGTTCGTTCAGAATTTCAATTGAAGAATCGTAATTTTGATCACTAATTGTGAAACCAGAAATAGAAGATAAAGCATTTCCTCCCAGTATAAGGATTTCAAGTATGCAAATTTTTCCGTTTTTCTCAGATCATTGTTGCCATGAATTGTAGTTTCAAATTGGTTCCAGAAATTCAGCCATTTACAAGAATCATCATAGAGAGTTTCAATTCCAAGACGAGAAAGATTCTTTTCTCTTTTTTCCGAACTTTTCACAATAATTATTTCTTTACTTTCAATATTATCAGCTTCGCTACGTCTTTCAGAATTTAGTTTCCTATTCAATAATCTCCGAGTTTTTCCTTGAACGGTCACGATTTTTTTTTTTTTGGTATTCTTGAGAAGAAGTAATTTCGTTTTCGAATTCTGGTTCATGAACATGGTTTTCTATTTGTTCACCTAAAGGTCTCAATTCCGACATTTTAAATTCAAGTTTAACTTTTGAGTCCTCCAATATTTCTTTTATTTCTATATCAGCAACATCAGCGGATAAACTAAATTCAATTTTCCACAATAACTTTATCGTCAACGGTCTGACTACAGTTCTTTTCTTTTTTTGATTCTCAGTTTCCCTTTTCAAGTTTTCATTTTCTCTCTCCATGGCTAATTTATGTCTTCTTATTCACACTTCCAATTTTTTGAAAACCAAAGGTCAAGACTTATTTACAGAATCAAAAGAAATGAAGAAATGTTTTTTCATTATGTATAACTTTTTATTTGTTTTGTTTTGACTTGTATAAATAAATAATATTATTAAACTAATTTTTAATTATGTTTTCAATTTTGTTATGTAATTTCAACTATGCTAATGTGTAAGTATTTTTCATAAATAGTCCAATCCTAATCCTGAAAACTAATCCCGGGATTGAAATATAACACAGGCTTGTAAACCCTAAACTTGATGTGCCTTCATTTTTCAATATCATCTGTATAATAATTTCTTAAAAAGTTTTGTATTTAACAATTTGACATGGCCAGCAAGAAAGCGTATCAAAACCAATTCTCTGCATGCATTGTTTTAGGGCATGAGTCTTCTAACTGCAGCCCTTTGTAAAGAAGGTTGTCGCTCTTCAGGCTTCTGGATATATGAATTATTTAAAAAAATTATAACTTCTAAGAAATTGTTTTCCTTTTTTTCTCAAAATAATTATCTATTGAAAAAACTTGCCCTATTTGCATCTACAGTTAAACATATAACATGCTTAACATGTCTGTATTAACTTGTTTTCTGTTGACAAAGTGTATTGAAAATGAATGAATGTATTAAAATTAGTTCAAAAATAGTAAAAGTCTAATTTTTGGATAAAAATGCCGCCACAGGAAGACACTCCTAAATAATTTCCAGGGAGTGAATGCAAGTAAGACAAACCCCCAACAGATGAGACAAAAACACTCTCTGTATTTTTTAACATACTTAAGAGTCAATACAAAAAGAATAGCCGCCCATCCGGCATAGTGGTTAGTGACTCTGACTGCTGTTCCGTAGGACCAGGACTCGAATACCGGAGAAGGCATGAATGTTTGTAAATGTATAGTGCCTTTGCGGCATGGAGGTACTCTAAATAGCTGTCGATTTGCAAATCCTCTCGTGAAATTGGGAGAAAGGGAAGAGAGGTGGGAAGCTCCCCTGACCACCCTTCAGGGTGTTCTCCTTCAAAATTGGGGTGGAACCCAGCTCGTACAATCCCCTGTATGGTGTTTACAGCTACTGTTAACGACAGGCATACATCTAGCCCTTTTTCGCGATGCGATGAATTTCGTGAGCCTTGATCTGAAATCGACAAACAGGTGACGTTAGTGACAGCAACAACCGCAAAAAGAGTTGAAATTTTAATTATTAGTGTAAACAGGAAATTTAATGTTAGAGTTCTCGGTATTACTGGTAGAAATATTTTTTTACGATGCTTGTGAAAATTTGTGACGGGGCTATTCGCGAGATTTTCGAACTAAACCTCTTGGGAAACTTTGGGGCCAGCGTTTATACTAATTCACAGCCTTTTCAGGAAAAACACGAGATAGATATATGTTAATTAGTTCGACTATATAGTCTATATATAGGTTTTGTAGATGTAAAAGGGAAAAGGAGCAGCCAAGCTGTCAAGTAAGTTTAATACCGGAGAATTACTTCACGAACTTAGCACGCGTTTGAAAGGTATAAACTATAAGAGTAAATTATTAGATTGAAGATTTAAGATAGAGATTAAGTACCGACCTGAGGTTAGTTAGTGATCGTTCTCCTTGTCCATTTCTGGTAGTCGGGCTTACTTAGAATTGAGTATTAGGGTTAATCGACGTTTTAGGGAATCACTCCTAGTTTCTTCTTATAGTTAAACTTGTGATTGTTTAAGTGTTTGTCAGTACTCGAATAAATATATTTGTTATTATGGCGTTTGTTGGTGATGCTATGTTTCCTCCCACACTTAGAGACGCGCCGGGTGGAGTGAGCGGGATCCCTGGTAGGACCCCGCCACAACAATGACACCCAACGGGTTTGTCCACTGGACATATCTCTCTTAACCCCGAGATGGGAGTCGGATCCAATTTTAGGCTCTTGCCTGATATTTGTTTTTTCGGAGTTGAAAATATAGAGGAATTCTTGGAATGCATTGACAGTAATGTTAAATTTTACGAGATACCTAGCAATTTGGCATGTTCTTATCTCAAAGGGCGTCTCCGAGGACGTGTGTTGGACTGGTTCGAGGTGATTTGGGTCATCGTTAGTGAAGGGGAATGCTACGGATTTTGCGCAATTAAAAGAAGCTTTGACGGAAAATTTCCCAGTGATAAGGAATAAGACTAAATTGGAAGTCAGGTTCTCTTTCTCTATTCGTCGTATCAGGGTCACGGTCAGGCTGCATCAGATATTATATACGACTTGCTAAAAATAGACAAAAGGTTGGGACTAAATATGTCGGAAGCAAATTTAATCCATCACATTATTGCCCGTTTGGAACCACAGTTGATGGAATACGTAGAGATTTGAAATCCAACTTCTCAATTGCAGTTACTTCAGATGATCACGAAATATGAGGATAGATATTTGAGGAGAGACAACCAGGGTTCGAGTAATAATAATAGTGAAAGACGAGTTTGGGATGTGAGTAGGAGGTCTACCGAAGGTCGTATAAGTAGAAATTGGAGAGATACAGGGGTCGGTGAACGCCAAAATGATAGGAGACATGGTTATAGAACTTCATATAGGACTAGGCCACAGAGGAACCATGATAATCAAGTGTTAGAGAACAGGAACCGTATTGATAGGAATGATCGCGGGTTCGAGAATCGTGGTGGACGAAATCAGTTTAGAAATAGGGGTCCGAGTGATAATCTTGACCGGGGGTCAAATAATCATTGGAATAGGGGTAGTCATAAAAATTTAAACTTTTTAAGCGTTCGAAATGAGGATCGATCGCAGGTTGATGAGAAACCTCCTATAAGGGTTTCTGCTTTACGGATGTCCCCTGTAGAACTTCCGTACGAGCCCATTTTAGTCAATGATATCTTTACTGAGGCATTATGGGATACTGGAGCCGAGAGGTAGTTCATCTCTGAAGAAACGTATTGGGCATATTTTTCTTATAAGCCAGTAAGAAAATCAAACACAAAAGTTATAACAGCTCAAGGCGCCTGTTGCAACAATGTAGGGACGATAGAATTGGAGATACGAATACGAGAATTTAAGAAAAAGTGGGATTTTTATACATTAGTGGATCTAGAATAGCCCTGCATTTTAGGTATCGATTTTATTCGAAACTCAAAAATAACCATGAATTTCGATGAAAAGTCATTAGCGATTCCGGATTCGCAAATTGAAGAAATAAAAATCGATGAGGGGAATTTAGAAATTGATCTTTTAAATACGAAAATCGAGGAAAGTTTTGAGGATGGCAATGTAACTTGTGCAGTAATTAGAGATTTGGTACTTTCGTCAAGGGAGCAATTGATTTCAGAACAAAGGCAGAAAGGACCTTGAACTGGGTAACATTTACCATTATTTACAAAACCCCTATGACAGTACGGTAAATGCAGTAGTCTGTGGAATCTAGTCTCAGGATTCCAGGATAGTGGACGGCTTGTTATTTTATGCAAAGTACGCATCCTCTCTCAGAGAAATGAGAGTATATATTCCAAGGTCAATGTGAGGTGCGATAATGCGCGAATTTCATGATAAGCCTATGGCTGGACACCTCGGAATTAAAAAAACATATTTCCGCGCGGAGGATGCTAGTTATTTTCCTTATATGAAGAGGATTATACATGATTATGTTTTGACGTGCGATACGTGCCAAAAAGTGAACTATAAGAACGCGTTACCAACCTGTCATCTAATACCGATTATAACTAATTATATAAATGAAATAGTTTCATTAGATTTGTTAGGCCCCTACCCATCATTGAAACCTGAACGATATAGGTATATTTTAGTGATAACGGATCACTTTACGAAGTGGTTGGAAGTAATACCCCTCAGAAAGGCATCCGCAAAAATAATTGCCAATACCCTGTTCGAAAATTATATTTCGCGATATGGAGCTACAATTAAACTAATTAGTGACAACGGTCCCCAATTTATATCCGAAGTTTTTGAGCATTTAAGTAATAGATTAGATATAAAGCATGTCAAAACAGTTGTGTATAGACCTCAGTCAAATAGAACGGAACGAGTTAATCGCGATTTATTACAAATGATTGCTTCTTTTGTAAATCAAAATCATGAGACCTGGGACAAGTTTCTAAGTGAACGCGTATGCATTACGAACGGCAGTTCACGAAACCACTAGAAAAATTCCATCAGAATTAATTTTGGAAAGGAAACTTATTACCCCATTTCAAAAACTTCTGAGGGTGATGAATGGAGCAGAATTTGTGGTTAGGAATATTGAAAAGGTGTTTGAGGAAGCTAGGCAGAATACTAAGAAAAAGCATGAAAAGTGGGCGAAGTATTACAATAAGAGGAGACGTGAAGTTAACATTAAGGTCGATGATTTAGTGTTGGTTGAAACTCATCCTATAAGCTCTGCCAGTAAAAAGGGGGTAGCAAAATTATGTCCCAAATTCGAAGGTCCTTATAGAGTCGTAGGTGTTAAAAACAATAATGTTGTAATTTGGAAGGCAGGTAGATCTATAGTTAATATAGATCAAGTGCGAATTTAACATCAGAGAAAAAGTGATGAAGGTGTAGAGGAGGTAGATTGTTCAGTTAGCAGAGGATCCGAGTATCAGTCGAGTAGCTTTGAGGATAGTCGATATGGGTCAGATAGGTCACAGGGCTTTAGGAGTAATGAGTCGGGTGGAAGACAGATACAGGAGAGGAAAGAGACGACAAGTTTAGGGAATAAAAGTAATCAGAGAGTGATAAGGGAGAGCGAACACGAGCTGACCAAAAGGCGGTGTAAGCGTGCGATCCCAGAATCACTGTCGGAGGGGACGCAACAGAAAAGAAGGAAGAACCAAAGCATAAGAAGGAGGAAAGGACCGACGCCTGAGTCACTGTCAGATGGGCCGAGGAGGAAAAGAAAAGCCATACACAAAGAGATCAACAAGCGAATGCTCCCGTCCTCCATCGCGCCGACTGAACGGATAGGAAAGAAAAAACGAATAGAAGATCACCACGGTAGACAAGTTCCAGAAAGAGATCGTCAGCAGCCAGAGGAAGAAAGGCTACTTCAGCCAAGATGGAGACAACAGAGAAGGTCCACCCCACGCAATTCCAGGGACGGAAGATAAGTTCATGGGAAAGCCAGGTCCAGATCGCCAGTAGAAACATTGCCAGACCAGGAAGCATCAATCCGATCTAGAAGAGATCAAGCAGGGCGAGCTCATCACTATAATCTACGAAGGCGCCGACAGTACAGACCAGGTCGCCAGGAGCCAGAGGAGAGTCTACGAAGCAGAAAGTCCACATCGTTGGAGGTGCAGATTGGAGACATCAGAGAAAGGAGAGGGACAAGATATTAGGCAGGTTGTATTGTTTCATTTATATTTTTACTGACAGGCAGTCAGATGAATTTTTGCAAGAAGTAAGTCTTGTTTTGTTAAAGATGACTAAGTAAAAGTCACACTACATTGAGCAAAAAATGAACTTTTGTATACCTAAATATATTCTAAATTGTGGAAAGCATATGTATGTTTACATTTGTTTCCTACATGGGAAGACTTGGCTAAGGGTGCGAGAGTTCCTTGTATTGTTTGTTTATATTGAATGTTTTGAAAATTGTATATAATTGTGTATGTATCGGCATATTAATGTGTATATTAGTATATGTCTGGTATTAGCTCGCGGCGTAGATAGGAAATTAACCAAAAAACTAATAGCGCTGCGTGATTGGAATGGGAGTTTTTCTTAAACCAGATGAAATTTGTAAAGTAATTGACAATTTAACTATGTGTGAATTCAATGTTATTTGTATATGTATACAGTGTTCAAAGAATTTTTTTGTACGTCCACTGATCCAGTTCTCATTTCAGGGTGGCTGACCCTGATGCTTTGAAGCTTTTGTGCTAAGATAAAGATATGTAAACCCAAGATATGTTTAAATTATTTAAGTTTTACTGGTTGTGTACGGCCGAGTTTTTCCCTCCAGTGGGAGGTTTTTCCTTGGTCCTCGCCCAAATGGAGTACACCTTATATAATGAGTATAAAAGAAAAAACATGGGAGTGATAAAATTTATTGAGTTAGTAGTTTTGAGTGTTTTTTTAGCGTATTGTTATGTAAAAGTTAAAGCTAAACTCAAGTTTAAGATTTCTAGTTAGTTTAAGGCTTAAATTCTTCAACGTAATTTATATCGGGCCATTAAGACCCTTTTATAAATCACGTTTTTTTCTTGGAGGGGGCTGTGACGGGGCTATTCGCAAGATTTTCGGATTAATCCTCTTAGGAAACTTTGGGGCTAGCATTTATTCTAATTCACATCCTTTTCAGCAAAAACACGAGATACATATATGTTAATTAGTTCGACTATATAAAGTCTATAGGTTTTGTAGATGTAAAAGGGAGAAGGAGCAGCCAATACATAGTAAGTTTAATACCGGAGAATTACTTCACGAACTTACCCAGCGTTTGAAAGGTATAAACTATAAGAGTAAATTATTAGATTGAAGATTTAAGATAGAGATTAAGTACCGACCTGAGGTTAGTTAGTGATCGTTCTCCTTGTCCATTTCTGGTAGTCGGGCTTACTTAGAATTGAGTATTAAAATTAATCGATGTTTTAGGGAATCACTCCTAGTTTCTTCTTATAGTTAAACTTGTGATTGTTTAAGTGTTTGTCAGTACTCGAATAAATATATTTGTTATTATGGCGTTTGTTGGTGATGCTATGTTTCCTCCTACACTTAGAGACGCGCCGGGTGGAGTGAGCGGGGTCCCAGGTAGGACCCTGCCACCACAAATTTAATTCTTGACATTATGATACTTTAGCGATGCACTGAGCCACAGAAATAAAAATATCTTCAGTTGTTCTTAATTGAGGAAGGAAGGGAAAATGTTACTTTGTGCAAAGCTTTTTAGTTAAAATTATGAAAAATATTAATTGGAGCACACCAGCCTTGATCGTGAATGTTATTAGGGGCTCCCCTGTTGCTTATGCGTACATGAAAACGAATCCTTGTGCAAATGGCTCTTCGACATCTTACTTCTCTCCGAAGGTTTGCCGATCGCTGCTTTAAGAGGTCTCTCTCCCGCGAGGAATCTATTTGGACATGGGAAAGGATCGGAATGAGTCGGTGATGGCTTTGAGATACCTATTAAAAGCGTAATAAGGGCTTTGATTACGGAAGACAAAACGGCGGGGTTTCTCGCCCATTTCAAGAAATCCTCCTTTGTCATACGACCTATGCTCAGACTTGCGTACGATATACAAGGGAGGGGAGAACACCCAATCATTTAGCTTTAGCCCTCCCTTAGGCGCGTGAATCTCTGAGATGCATAGTAAAAATAATTTTGGTGCCACGTCCGCACGATGGGTGTGAACGCGCACCTCCTTCTTCTATCTGTGTTTCATCACTTGCGCTAGGGTTTGGTGCAAAGATCGCTGTGGACCGCTTCATATTTTGGGCGGCAGGGGCCCTTGAATCTAATAGATGCAGCTCCCCCAACAATGAACAATGTAATTTTTAATGTCTTTCCAATGTTTCCTTAATTTTGATGTTTTTAACATGGTGTATATATATATATATAATTTTCAGGTTTATACTAAAAATACTCGAAAAAAGTATTTTGCAAATAATTTAAGATTTTGTTGTTGTTGTTGTTGAGAGTTGAGACGAATTTAGATGTTCTTCGAAGACGTGCTCAGAGTAACTTTCACAGGGCTCGTTCATTACATCTCAGGATTGAAAAAAAAATCTGATGTACAGCGCCCTATTCAAAATGGTGTAGAACCAAAAGAAAAAACACCGAGAATTGAGAAAAGAAAGTATTGTTCCCTTTGCCAGGATTTCAAGAAAAGAAGACTATCAAAATTTTGTTGTAAAATACGAAAAATTCAAGTTATTTGAAAATTGTAAGATTATTTGTGAAGTGCAACAAAGGATCTGAAAATGTAAATAGGTATGATGACAGTGATAACTAACCACTTCCTTTGTAATGCGTTTTTTTAATTGAATTGTCCGATTATATTATAAATATTATGTTATGATGTGTGTAATGTACGTATATAAACTACTGTTTGTAAATTAAATGAAATTTAATGCAAAAAAGACTTCTATTAATAAAAATAAATGACGAAATTTTCAAAGCAAAAAAAATATTAAGTGTCCGAAATCAGTATTTGGTGTAGCTACACGCGCTGCAATAAGTGCTGCTATACGACGTGGCAAAGAATCACACAGATTTTGAATTATCTGCTTGTGGAAGAGAATTTCATAATGCTTGTATGCGCAGCAAAGGCTGCAGGACGCGGATCACGAGCGAGACGCCGACCAACCAAATCTCACACGTGCTCAATAGGTGACATATCCGGCGAATAAGCAGGTCAATGAAGTTGCATGTGTTGGGCTGAACAGAAGTCTCGAACAGTCTTCGCAACATGTGGGTGTGCATTATCCTGCTGAAAGATAGCTCTAGGTATGCCTTGAAAGAGGGAGCGACTTCGGGCTGTAGCACTTCGTAGACGTATGTGTTGCTATTGAGATTACCCTCAATTCGTAGCGAATTGGATCGTCCATGATACGAAATCGCACCCCAAACCATAACTCTGGGTGTTAGGCCACTATGACGTTGGATTACGCACTCTGGAAGGCAGCGTTCACCGGCATAGCGTCTAACACAAACGCGGCCATCGTGGTCCCACAAATTGAAGCATGAATCATCTGAAAAGACATCTTGGTGCCAGTCAGCTTGCCAGGCTCTGTGCTTATGAGCCCATTGCAGACGCAGCCATTGATGATCTGCCGTAAGGGGATTCCAGTACAAAAGCACCCTTGCACGCAATCCATGGTGCAGAAAACGCCGACAAATTGTCGAAGTCGACATTGTCGAAGTCGACATTAGTACACCTGTAGCAGTACACCTGTAGCAGTAGTAGCTGCCTGTAGGAAGCTGTACGGTCATTCACCGCCATGTGGAGTTGGTGTCGATCGTCGCGCGATGACATCACTAAATTGTTGGAATTTCTCCTTATTTCATTGTGGTCCTTCTATAAAGATTTAAAAAATTCTAATCCTTCAATAAAGGTTTAGTTTTGTAGCGCTAACTTGCAAATTGACAAATTGAAATGTCTGTCTCATAATTGTTGAGAAAAAATGTGCTTTATAAAAAACGTCGCTGTCATTCTTATCTGTAATATTATCGGGGATACAAAAATATTGAAAACGGAAAAGTTGGTTGTATTCTTTTGAAGTGTCAGGAACAAACCAAAGAAAAAAAAATATTTTTTAACTAAAAATATTAGGAAATAGTTAAATTTTATTAAATCTTATAAATTTAAGTCAACAGAGTTCCTCAACTTATAACAGGTGGCAGTTTGTGCCTAGAGTTTGAGATGCACTTATCTGTTACTGTTTTGGAGCGTAATATACTGGTTCAAGAAAGAATGCGGACTGTTCGTCTAAAAAGCTTTATTGCGAAAAATCTACTAAGTGAAAGTGCGTAATGCCTTTTATACTCTCTCTTCGAGAGATTACAAGGGTTGCCAATTTGGTGAGAGTTCCGTCGCCAAAGGCGATAAAGACACAATACGGAACATCCCGCGCGGCGTTGAAATATCAGACATATATTTCAAATATAAAAATTAACATTATGGAACGTAACAATACAAAGAGTTAAATAAGAGCGAATACAAGTTAAACTAATTACAAAGTTAAAAGTTAATTAAAAATACATAAAAGTACAATTAACACTGAAATGCAATTAGTTGCTTTACAGGAGACTAAGGTTGTCCCTTATTGGCAAAATACAAATTTTTGAAAGAGGTCTCCTGTAGTTACCTCTTGGCGTACGTACATCAACTACTCTGTCATTTCCATCAGTGCCTGGAATAGACTTAATAATCCTACCCAATGACCAATTGCAGGTTGGGAGTTGAGGATCTTTAATTAAAACCATCATTCCAGGGAGAATATTGGGTTGCTTAAACACCCATTTTGTACGCTGTTGTAAATGACTCAAATAGCTGTTTTGCCAGCGTTTCCATATTGTTTGAACAAATTTTTGGGTTTTCTGCCATTTATTAAGAAGGTTATCCTCTTTATCAGCTATGTCAGGTTCAGGGATAGTATTTATGGGTCTTTCTATCAAGAAATGGCCTGGAGTTAATACTTGGAAATCGTCTGTATCAGATGAGAGGTCGTGAATTGAGGATGCCCTCAATTTGAACTATTACAGTTATAAATTCTTCCAGCGTTAGTTTTACGGAGCCTACCACTCTTCTCAAATGATACTTAAAGGATTTTACTCCCGCCTCCCAGAGGCCACCAAAATTGGGTGCCCTAGGTGGCAAAAATTTCCATTTGATACCCTCAGAGGCTAACAGGGTTGCAATGGTTTCATCTTTTATGACAAGTTTGTACAGATGTTTCAGTTCTGCTGAAGCTCCAGTGAAATTCGTAGCATTATCGCTAAAAAGAATTGAACTTTTGCCACGACGTGCAAAAAATCGTTTCAAAGTGGCAATCAAAGCGTTAGCAGTCAAATCTGAAACAAAGTCTAGGTGAACTGCTTTAGTTGCCATACAGACAAATATGACCACATAGACTTTCTGAAATGTACCCTTTCTCTGTCCCTTATATTTGATTAGAAATGGGCCGCATAAATCTAATCCTGCGTTTTGAAAAGCCGAACTTGGCGTTATTCTTTCAGGAGGCAGATCCCCCATGATTTGATTGGCGATAACTGGGTTATTCTTGAAGCATGCTACACATTCATGAACGACTCTTCGTGCTATGCTTCTACCACCAAGAGGCCAATATTTTAAACGTACAGTATTTAATAGAGCTTGTTGACCCAGATGAAAATCACGCTTGTGATAATACTGAAATATAAGTTTGACTAACTTATTTCCCGCAGGCAGAATTATGGGGTGTTTCTGGTTCCAACTGACATTAGAGTGGGAAATTCTACCCCCTACCCTCTTAACAAACCTTCTCTATCAATAAAGGGATTAAGAAATCTTAGCTTACTTGACTGGGGAACTGAAGATCCCTTTTTTAAGGAAGCTATTTCTGTAGAAAAATATCCCGCTTGAAAATGTTTAATAAGGAATATCTCTGCCAAACCATATTCTTCAAGGGTAAGTGCAAGGGTTTGTTTTACACCAGGTTTACAATTTTTAATAAATCTGAAAATAAAGGCTAAAATTCTAATTAATTTATGAAAATTATTTGTACGATCAAGAAAATTATCAATACATTTAGAGTCTATATTCAACTTTAAAGTCACTTTAAGAATAGGTTTAAGTTCATTGGTATAACACTGGTCAGTCACAGTACTGGAAGTTCGTAAGCTGTTAGGAGTAGCTGCAGTTATTTTCCGCAAATCAGGACCCTTCCACCACAAATCGTTAGTTGCAAGTTCCCTTACATCCAGTCCGCGAGAAATGACATCGGCTGGATTGCTCTCAGATGAGATATGCTTCCACTGGAAATCTTTGGATAACTTCTGGATCCGAGACACTCGAATTCCGACGAAGGTCTTGAGCAGGTATGGAGGGGTATTAATCCACGCGAGAGCGATTGTAGAAGCTGACCACAACTGCACGGACTCTATCTGCATCTTTAGAGCTGATATGACTCTGCTAGTAAGCTTCGACAGAAGAAGAGATGCACACAGTTCGAGTCTAGGTATAGTCACGAGCTTGGTCGGGGCAACACGTGATTTACTGCACAAGAGTTGGCAATTTGATTCCTCGGTGATGGACACTGCTTGCATATAAACAACTGCTCCATAAGCTTTAGAAGAAGCATCTGCAAAGCCGTGAAGCACTACACCAATGGCACTGTTCTTTAGAAAGCATCTTGGGACCTTGATTTTCTCTAAGTCGGGCAGTGTCTTAATGAAGTTCTCCCATTGCTGCGAAATATCTGGAGGAAGTATTTCATACCAGTCTAGTTTAAGTAGCCAGAGCTGTTGCATAAAAATCTTAGCTTTGGAAATGACAGGACCTAGAAATCCAAATGGATCGTAAATGCGTGCGATCTGGGACAAGACGTCTCGTTTTGTATAGCCGAGATTAAGACTGACGTTGGCTTTGTAAGTAAAAGTATCACTTACACTGTTCCAAATCATGCACCAGAGTCTTTACTTGGATTTCTTCGGAATTTCTGTCAAGTGGAAATTCCTTCGCATTGGTTGGAGAAAGGTTCGTGCACCACTTATGTAGCGTCATTCCTCCTCTTTGAAGAAGCTGTTTTAATTCCATCTGTAGAGTCTCAAATTCCGTTAATTCAGAAGAACCCGAGAGGCAATCATCCATGTAAAAATCCTGGAGGAGAACCTTTGAAGCCAATGGGAAGTTCTTTTCCTCATCTAAAGCGAGTTGTCGCAAAACCCTGGTTGCCAAATATGGAGCGCTTGCTGTTCCATATGTGACAGTTCGTAATTCATATACTTTAGTAGGAGACGTTTTACTACCTTTCCACAAGATTTTTTGAAGCCTAGTCTGAGTTTCATTTAACTCAATCATTCTAAACATCTGCTTTATGTCCACAGTGAAGGCGTAAATGTGTTTGCGGAATCTAATAAGAACTGAAAACAGGTCTTCCTGAAGCACACCTCCCTTGTACAATAAATCATTTAAGGAATAACCACTAGTAGTTTTAGCGCTAGCATTGAACATGACACGCAGCTTGGTTGTCATGTTGTCCGGTCGTAAGATACCGTGATGAGGTAGATAATATCCCGTCTCTGACTTGGAATCCTCCTTCACTTCCTTCATGTGATGCAAAGATTCATATTCATTTAGAAAATCTATGTAAAGCGCCTTCATGGTAGAGTCACGTTCTAAGCGTGTCCATAGCTGATCCAATCTTTTAGATGCAATAATCTTAGAATTTCCCAAAATGGTTTCCGGAAATTCTGGTTTCAATGGCATAGAGACAACATATCTGCCATCTTCCTTTCTTGTGTGAGTTTTCGCGAAATGCTTGTTGCAGTAATTTAATTCATCGCTATTGCAAATTTCCCGAGGTTCAACGTCTTCTATTTCCCAGAAGTTAGCAAGAGTTTTGTTTAGAGCTTCAAAGTTTTGAGCCAAAAAGCAATGCTTTGTCGAAATATGTAAATCTGCGTCTGAAATTTTACCCGAAACTAGGTACCCAAAACAGCTAGACTGCAGAAATAAGTTATTCCCAATCTTTATTTTATCCATTTCCAAAAACGCAAAGAACAATTCGGCCTCTAACAACAAATCTACTCTTTGAGGAATAGAAAATTTTGGATCAGCCAGGTGTATATTACTAGGAATATTCAAATGAGTTATATTAATTCTCTTAGAAGGAGAAAAGTGACTAATCTTTGGCACAAGCAATAAGTCAATTTCCCATTGCGAATCATTTCTAGCGTTTGAGATTTGAGCGGAAATCTTTTTTCTTATATAAATAGATGCATCATTCAAACCACTGATCGGAATGTTTACCTTTTCTTTCTGCAATCCCAAAGCTTCTGCTGACCTTGAGCTAATAAAACTTGATTCTGAAGCGCAGTCTAAAATAGCAAGCAAAGGGGGGTTGTCTGATTCCTTCAGAATCCCTCACATAAACTATTGCAGTATTAATCAAAATACTGTTATTTCCATTATTATGGAATGAAACGCGAGCGTTCTCCGAAGAAGAATCGGGTTCCGAATGGCTTAAGATTTGTGAAGAATTCAAGTCAGGACCCAATCTTTCAAGGTCAGTTTTGTAGTTAGTTGATGGCGTTGAGTATTTATGAAGCAAAGTATGATGCTTCTGCTTACAGACAAAACAAAGATTTTTAGAATTGCACTTTGACACAGCATGAAATTCACTTAAACAATTCGTGCAAACTCTAAGTTTTTTAACCAAATCAGTTCTGTCCGATAAATTCATTGCCTTAAATTTATGGCATTGATACAATGCGTGCGTTTGCATTCTACAGACCTTACAAAAGTTCGGTTTATTAGATTTAACAACAAATGATTTTAATCATTCATAATTTAATTTTTTCGGGATGTTCTTATTAATGCTGCTCAAAATTTGATATCTTCTCTCCAGAAATTCCAAACACGCATCAAAATCAGGAACTTCATTGTCTTTTAATGTTAATTCGTATTGTTTTCTTGTTTCCCGATCTAATTTATCCAAAACCAAATTTAATAATAACGCGTTTGATAGTTTATCTCTTTCGAAGTCTAAGATTTTTAATGATCTAAGATTTTTCTTAATATTATCTAATAGGATGCGCAAATCTCCAGATGACTCGTATTTCATTGCCTGCACATTGAAAATATTTTTGATATGACAGTCAACAATAACTCTTTTATTTTCGTATCTTTGCTCAAGAGCTTTAAAAAGTGAATCAAAGTCATCAGCAGGAGTTTCAACTATCTTAGCATCTCCCCTCAGAGCACCGCGCAAATAATGTAGTTTTTCACTATCCGAAAGCTGAAAATTTTCAATTACGAGATCACAAAACCGAGTCTTGAATAAACCCCATTCCTCCAATTTCCCGGTAAAAGTTGGAAGAGGAATTTTAGGTAGTTTTATTTGGGAGCCCTTAGGCTGACTATTGTTAAGCATTGACGAAGATTCTGCTTCGTATTTAAATTTATTAATTAACGTTTTCAGACGTACCTCAAAGTCTTGCAGATCATCCTCCAATGAATTCAGACTTGGCTCAGCTTCAGCGTATTCAGTATCATTTGTGATCCCGTAATAATCGTTCTTCAATAGTTCGAATTTATCCTGTAATTTTAACACAACATCCAGTTTAGCTTGAAGTTCAGGTATCGATAGGTCCGTTTGTTTCTGTAAAGCGTTTGCCATTTTTGTAAGCTGGCATTTGATATTACCACGTTTGTGTGTGTGTGCGGTTTAACAGAGTAATTCCGGTTTCGCTAGAAATGATCCTGTCTGAATGATTAACAGCAAAATCCAAAGAAACTGCGGGTGAACTAGTAGTTCATCAAAAATACCTTTGGCTCGATAAGGACCAATGTTTCGGAGCGTAATATGCTGGTTCAAGAAAGAATGCGGACTGTTCGTCTAAAAAGCTTTATTGCGAAAAATCTACTAAGTGAAAGTGCGTAACGCCTTTTATACTCTCTCTTCGAGAGATTACAAGGGTTGCCAATTTGGTGAGAGTTCCGTCGCCAAAGGCGATAAAGACACAATACGGAACAGTTACCCGTTTGTACAAATATTTCACATCCTATACTGTCTACTTAAAAGGGTCGCGCTGGTGGGGCCTCAAGACGTCATTGGTTGCAGGATGGAATATTCAGACAGGAAAATTACAATTTTAGAACAAAGCAACCCACATTTTCTTCGCCAAGTGACATTTCAATCTCTTTTTAATTTTATCAAAATCTGCATGCTACTATCTAACTACAACCTCCTGTAACATTAACGTAGATGAAATATTAACGAAAGTTGCCTTACTGTCCTTCGAAATAGTTCCCTCTCGCAACTATGGACCCCTGAGATCTACTATACTTGTCCTGGAAACTTTGCAAGAAGTTTTCTTTTGGGATGGAGTTCAAAAGCCTCCTCACGTTTCACTGGATGTTACAAATATAATCAAATCTCTTTCCTTTCAAAGAGAGTTTGAGCCGTGGGAACAGGGAGACGGCCGAATGATTGAAATCTAGCGAGAATGGTGGATATTCAATTTGCACCACCCCCTTTCTTGCCACGAATTGTTTTACGATATTGGCTGTGTGAGGGCGAGCATTGTCGTGAACAAAAAAAAACCCTGAATTTGTGCGTACTGGGTCGTACCCAACGTAGACGTTTGATGGAACGGGTCAAAATTTTAAGGTACCTTGCAACATTCATCGTCCAGCTATCATGCGCATAGTTAATTAGCGATCTTTCGTGATTAACTTTCTGAATGCTTTGTCTCTGAAGGAGGTCACCGGTCTTTCGTTACGGGGGTTGTCAGAAACATTTTCTCGGCCTTCTCGAAAACGGTTGAACCTCTTGTACACATACTTCATGGATAATGACTTATCTTCATAAATATGGACGAGCATCGAATAAGTTTCTCTCGTTGTCTTGCCAAGCTTAAAACAAAAATTTAAAAAATTGATCTTTTATTGGACATTTTCTTGTTCTCAGTTAAGAACCAACGCACTAAACAAGCACTTTGTAAAACAAATCTTACACAGAACGCAAACGATGCTCAACTGAACAACGTTGGTGGCAGATGGTCAACACCTGCCGCTACGCATGGGCAGCGTTTTGTTTCAGCAGTGTTGCCAGATTGGCAGTTCGGACTTGATTCACCGAAGTTTATTGTCAGATGTTGTGTTCAGACCCATTATATTTACCATTGTCCCTTTTTTGGGATGCTTGTTTTTTATTTATTTCCACTTAAATAGGGAAACTTTTAGTTTTGATTGTTGTACTAAATGTTGTACAGACTATTATAAAAGTTACAAAATCAATAAAAACACTTTTTCAATAATTAGCTTACTGTTGAAAATGAATGAATTAGCGCATAATTTTGGTTTTGCACTTGGCAACATTGTAAACTTGTAGGAGCTATACAGTAATTAAAATAAATATTTTTATGTGGATGTGTTTGTTATGAATGTACAGATGCCCAAGTAACATTCAGTTGATTCTAAAATTCCTGAGGTAAGTGCAAGATCAAATTATTTTATGCGTCCCAATAATAGGACAATGACATATTGTAATATCATTCCTATGTCGGTATCAGAATGAAATAAGTTACAGAAAGGATGGAATAAGGTCAAAGAGAAATGGTGGTTATTGTTCACCCAGATAATCGATATATGTCATGGCGTGCATACCAAATTACTAATCCAGATGAGAAGCTCTCGCTTTTGAATGTTCGACGGAGAATAGTACTTTTATACCTCTAAAAGAAAACAGGATCAACGTCGAGGATCTCAAGGAATCAAACTGATGGAAGGACGGGATGCAGGAAATCACTTCAACCTGCCAACTACAACACAGATGTGCGTACTGTAAAAAAAAAGGACAAAAGTGTGTGATAGGTGTAATGTTGGTGTGTCCATGACAAGTGTTTTGTTTCATTCCACACACCATAAAAACACAAAAACATCCCAAACTCAATTTATTTTGTCTTCCATGGTGTTTACTATATTCTCTTGCATTAACAATTGTGGATTTTGATAGCGTATTTGGCCCATGTCCCAAAAAGGGGAGACGGTCTGTAGTTCATATATAAATGTACGTAGAATCTTGAAAACAGTTTTTAATTTCATATTTCACTCATGTTATCATATTAATGTATTTTGTTTTTGAACAAATTAAATAATAGAGTTTTGGGACACATAATTAGTTAACATTAGAATAAATTTCTTCTAATCCTCTTAAATGTAAACGAAAAAATTGTTTTAAATGAATAATTTTTATATTACCTCCTTAAAAGTAAATTTAATTTTGGAATTTTGTGTTAGTATTTTTCTATTTTAAATAAAAATTTAATTTTCAAGATATACGTAATCGTTGATTACCGCTATGTATTTGCTTATTCGTACTAAATTCAATGGTCCAAAATTATTAGGGGAATAGGCTGTGTTAAGAAATCGGGCATTATTAAAAAGAATAGAATTCGGGAAACTATATTAATTACTCATGCTTTGAAGAATTAAACACACACACACACATGCCACTAAATTCAAACTAATTAAAAATGTATCATAATTATTCTAGAACTATACTATTATACATAAAAATGATTATTAAAATTATTATATATAAAAAATTGCATTAAAATATAATATATTAAAATTTTTTAATATGCTGTATTAATACAATAAATAGTATACATAACTTTTGAAGTGAAACTTCTTTGTGGATGGGGGTGAATGGGAAATTTAGCCAGTTTTGCGTAACAGTGAAAATCGAACGGAAGTAGTGATTCCCCCATCCCCCCGCCGAAACGTCGCCATGGTGAGGAGATAGCGAGCGGGAGGAAAAGAGAGCTGGGGGAGGGGTACACCACGTGACCTGCGTCATATCTGTGAAAAGTTTGGATGATTGCTAAGGGGGATTTGTGAATCAAAAGTATATCTTGCTTCTATGGACGAAAGGCGCTTAGGTATTGGTGACATTAAATGGTTACCGTTGCTGCTGCTCTAGTAACAGACTCGAGTGGCATATTTTCGTAGTTTTTATGTAATAAACGTGCCATTTTTAACGAATAAACGCACCCAAAATATTGCCATTGTATGGCTCTTCCCGTTACGGGAGTGTCCGGGGGCATTGTGTATATGTCACTAACGTTCGCACCAGAATCTCAACGGATAGCGTCTTGTAAACAAACACAGTGACTTTGTCGTGTATTATAACCCCCCCCCCCTAAGATTATCCTCATCTCGTCTAGTATTACTCATACTTAAATGCGTCAGCGAGTTAACGAATTCACAAGATACATTTACAAATAACAATATTTATTAATTTTTCTTAATCAAGGAAGGTCATATACACTATTCAAATATAAGAACAATAAAATACAGTGGAGAATGAGAAGGGGTCACTAATTGCGGAACTACGAAATCTAAACTGAATCCACGAAGGATAAGCGCGAACAATTAAAGCTACACACGTATACGTAATTACAATTATTATATCACTAACCTGAGTTCTTAAACTATGGCAGGTTCGTCTTGTAGGTTACTTGGATCTAGATTGGATCGGATCAAAGCTAGAATTCCTTCTTTAATATACAAAATCTATCTTCAGCTTTTCTCGTAGCTTTTCTACGAACTAATTTTATCAACAACTGCAAGTTGGATTACCGACGCTTCGCGATTCACTTTTCTTTACGAAATCTACTTCTTCACTTGACAACTATTACTCATTTCATTTCATCCTCTCGATAACTCTCTAAACTCGAATATAAAATATCTCATTTGCATAAATCACGCTTTGGCTCCCGGTGGAGATTGGTTGAAATAAATAAAACTTAAAAGAATTCTTGAGAAGATTAGTGAAGAGCGTAGAGATCAGTCACAACTTCTGTTAGTGATGCATTAAGTTTATATTATTAATTTTTATTTCCAATTCTGTAGCAGCTTTTATCATCTTTATCCATAAAGTTTTAGTGCTGTATACATCACAGGCTGCTGCAATCATTGGATCCGATGATGATTAAAAGCCGATTATCTTAACTGGAGACTTTAATGTTAATTTTGCTTCAGAAGAAGCAAAAGCCACTCATTGAATTCTTGAAGCGGACACTGAATTTGACAATGAATACTGATTCTAGAGGAGGAAAAACAATATACGGAACCACGATACGATTGATGCAGTTTTCTCACATTTTCTTGATCGACTACAATCGAGGATTTTTATATCCTACTTTAGTTACCACACACCTATTGCGTCTTCCTTAGAAAATGATGATGCAGAAAATTGAATAAAAATATTTTTATACAATAAATGAAGTTCGAACTTAATTTGAGTAAAGTAAGTCTCAGCAGTTTAATAAAATTAGATCTATTTCTGCATTTGCGGCCAACGTCGCCAAAGAAGTTTCACTTCTATCGCGTGGCTTTCCACGTTCTTTTTTTTATTATTATAAAAACAAACGAAATAAATAGTCAGTAATCATTAGCATGAAACATTCAAATCGAGGACCTCTTAAATACTTTTATCGAGATTCCGAATTTGGGCTTTTCAATAACCCTTTGCTCTGATTGCATTCGTTTTTTTAAAGAAATAATTTTGTATCAATACTCCTTGCGATTCACATAAAAACGCCAAAATATTAAATTTTTACTTTTTATTGAAAATATGTATTTATCTTATTTGGGTTTTGGATTATTTTGAGGCCTATTTAAAAATTCAATAACTTAAAAAGTATTTTTTTCCCCAGAAAACAGATTGCTCTGCGAAATTCGATATTTTTTTCTGTTAATAAAACTATTAAAATACAATTATTAAAATTATTTATTTTACGATTAAATATGCTTTTTATATGTGAATGTGAATCACAAGAAAAATAGCATGCGAATTAAAAGGTGGGATAAACATGCAAAAAAATGGTAATTGTAATAAATAAAATAGTAGCTAATAATAAATGTAAACAATAAGAAATACTCTTTAAAAAAATTGTGCATGATTAAAATACTTACTAAGAATCATTTGAACTTTATTTTGCAAAAAACCATGAAAAGTTTTAAAATTTACCATTCTGAGTGCCCTGTCTTTTTAAAACAGAGGAATATTCTTGAATAAATAGATAATTTTTTTGTACTCTTGTACAAATCAAAACGTAAAACATATCAAAATCAATCAGTAATAAGTTCAGGAGTTTTTATTCTAAAATAAGAAAATAAGCACTAAATTTTATCCATATGAAATCGATAGGCTTAATTTCGGAACTTTTGTAAATAGGAATAAAATGCATTTCCAATCCCATCACTTAATCTAATCACAGATATTTATGGAGCCTTCTTGCGCATCCTCTTACGCGCTGATGGGCGGAGCCTCTGATCTTTGGAGCGCGTATTTAATCATCCTCTCGGCATCCGCATCTCCTAGATAAATCCAAATTTTCGCTTTCCCGGTTCCCAGAAAAGAATGGCTCTGCTCTTGGCGATCTGCTTGTTTGTCTCAGCTGCTTTAGCGACGAAAGACCTTTTCTCAGAGGGGCCGAAGCAGCGATGGCCCGTTGCCGATCAAATGAAGGTAAGAGGAATTATTTGAAGGATAAATAGAAAATAAAAGAGAAGAAATGAATTAACTTCCAAATAAAAGAATATTGTATTAAATGTTGAAATTTGATATTGCATTTGTAGTTAGTGCAATTTCTTTTTTTTTACCAAAAGATAATGGAAAAATACATACATTAAATCAAAAAGTAACCTAAAAAACTATGAAGTACTGGAAAAACCATTTAGAATATCAAAATTCGGATATACCAATAGCTGACTGGCAAAAATTTAAATGGTTAAATTAAATTTCGTAATGGGGGGAAATCATGTAAAAATGAAAATAGCTGAAATGAAATTACTTTAATAGTATCAGATAATTCATATGGTCAAAACTTTGCTCACCATTTTGAATTTATCATTTAATTAAATGTATTTAATTTAGTTTTAATAAATCATTTTAACTTATGTAATCATTCCCTCAAAAATACTATCATCATGATGAATATCATGAAAAATATATTTAAGCATCGCGAAATCTTCTCATTTTTATAAAAGTCAAAATTTATATGTTATTCATATATAACAAATAACACAGTTTATCGAAATAAAAATAGATGCACAGGGGTCTCACGAATAATTTGCACTGAAGATATCTTAAGGGTTTTTAATATCTTTGCAGTCAAAGATACTTTTAAGTAAACATTTTAAAATTTACATTTTTTAAAGTTAAAATCTAATTATTATAGTGTACAAACTTCTCTAAATTTCTTATCAAAGAGGATCCTACAAATCTTCTCTCTGAAATCACAAACACATTTTTGTTTTAGGTAGAATTACAAAATGTGTGGGAGATAAATTATTATTTGAAAAAATCTTTTGAAAGTACGTACTATTCCATAAGTTCAATTCCTCCGACAGCTCCGCTTCGAAAGCGCCAAAAATTTTAATCTCTTTTAGAAAATGTTTTGGAATATTCCAGAACGGTTCTATAAATAACAAATACATCGTTAGGTTTTTTTTTATATAAAAAAATATCTTCTGAATACACTAAATATTTTACACATATATGTAAAGCAATAAACAAACCATAATTAATCAGCTTTTTAATGAAATAGCTGCATAATTTCTTTGAAAAAAACATCATGAAACTTAGAAATTTTATTAATTTATTCTTTTTTTTTGCATGCAAAACTATTTCATAAAAATTAGATATTATATTGAAAAAATATATTTTTGTTTCTTTCAAATGCAAATAAAATTAATGGTTTACATACATCAAGAGTAAGAGGAAGTATCCGTATAAAATGTATATACAGGAGCGTGATAATTTCTTTTTGTTTTTATCAATTTTATAATTTATATTTTAGGGTTATTTTACCAACGAACATGTAAGTGCTATTTATTTTTTTAGATTCGTGTAACCAATAAAATATATTTCCCAAATGTAAAAAAAAAAAAAAATGTAGAGAAACATATATATATTCCATAGCTAGCATGATGTAGTTTCAATTCTATTGCTTAACTTTTTCTACTTGATTTCTGTCGTGGTTTTGATACTGATGTCGAGGCTAGAAATACTCCGGCTGGCGTGGTTTGAAAATTAGGACAGTGGTGTTCCAGCTCATGTATCGTTCGTGTCACGTGACAATAGTAAAAAATTCTGAGATCCAGTCTCTCTATATGTATTTATATACATATGTAGCCCTCGAGTTACTTTGAAAGGTGACGTTAATGAACAATGCATCCATAAAAAAAGCCGATTATGTTGTTAGTTGCATTTTTATTTCTTCCGACAGATATGTACTAGTAAGTAATATAAAAATATTTTTTAAGAGTCAATTCTTACTAAGGTCAACAAAGAAATTTTTTATTTTAGTTAATTAAGCTTAATTTATGAACTAATATTTGAAAAAACAGTATTAACCTCAAGTGTCATCCACTACAAGTTTAAAAAATGTATTTGAACTTCAGTGGATGAATAAAACGTATTTCATTTACGATTGAAAATTTGAGCAAGATATTTTTTTTCTATAAATATTTATATATAGGGCGAGAGTGAACTAATAGTAGGAGTTGAAAAACAATTACAGTAATAAGAGTTGAGGGAGACAAAATTTGTCGCTTGTACTCTCTGTCGTGAAACTGAGACTCGTGTCTATAATATTATGAGGCATTTTGCTTATTTATGAATTTTTCTGTTTATGAGGCTTCACAACTCTTGGACTGACCACCACTTTCCAATGCCACAGTAGTCAAATATTTGATGCACAACATCGCTATTCTACCCAAAACTTTTTTTTGCGTCATTGCACTTTGTTACATTTTAAAAGAAATTGGTCTTTATCGTCCTTGCTTAGCATGTTGTAGAACTTTGATGATGTACTAGTTGAGGTGCTGCCCTCATCACTAATCAAAGCTATCAATTTATGAGGATATTCGCTAACAGGGTTTCACTACCAAGGTTTGAAACTTTCAGGGACCTTAAAGAGTTTAAGTTATTTTAAATTTCCTGGAAAATTTTGTACTCCGAAATCCAGAAATATTTTTTAAAAATAATTTCATCTTATGTGTTTTGTTTGACTACTGATTTTCCTAATAATAAATAAGGATATTTTTATTAAAAAAACATTAATAATAGCGTAAATAATGTGTACTTTCTCATTAAATATATATATATATATATATATATATATATATATATATATATATATATATATATATATATATATATATATATATATATATATATATATATATATATATATATATATATACCGTAAAATTTGGCGTACATAATGCACCGCTGTATAATGTGCACATATACTTTCAAGCTGCATTTTTTAATTTCTAGGTATATTCACCATATAACGCACCCCTCCCTCCTCTTTGTTACGATAAAACCTGAAATGTATGTGTGAAATGCTCGTATGTTTTGAAGTCATTTACTCGAGGTGTAATCCCAGGATTTTGAAAAATAGTATACTTCTAGAACTATAACCCTTTAGGTTCAAAAGGAATGTCATTTCTTTTAAATAAACAGTACTTCGATATACATAGAATAATAATTTTTTTTTTGGTGATCATCTATTTTTTTATTTTTGAAGATATCTTAATATCCAGCAAATAAATAGCACTTGTAAATTTCAATCTTATTTTTTGTGTGAAGATTGCGCACTGTGTACACCATTATACAATACATATATATACACATATACAGAGACTGTGCGATAGAAAGAGAGTGAAGGAGAGAGAAATACTACCTTCCAAGAAGTAATTAGACAAAGATAGAAAAAGATTACAGAGTTTATTCAAATTTTGGGGAGAGCTTCCTTAAATGGCGATTACAACTGCGATTCCTTGGAAAATATTCTCCACCAATCCTTGCTTGACAGCTAGCGGTATTTTCTTTTATTCCGTTTAGAAAGGATATGTTAGTTCCTTCATCAATTTCGGACGAAACATTCTTAACACTTAGAACTTCTATGTTCTAACTCTCCCGTGAATTTCTTGATAGAGCAAAATTCCGAGCACTGGGCATGTTTTCAATCACACTTTGCAACATAGCAGCTAGTAGTGGCGTCCTGGAAGTAACATGACACTCCAAGTAACGCCTCAACATAGGAAGCATATCGTTTCATTCAAAATGATACTTAAGGACTCAATTGTGACCCTACCCAGAATTGTGTTAACGGTCGTATGCCTTCAGGTTTACGCTACCTTCGCGAACATTGTTGTTGCAGACATTTCCGCAGGAGATGCCTTCCGGGGTTCTGAAGATGACTGTTCATTTCGAATGTTATCTAGGGTAATGATTGCTCGTGCTTTCGGGTTACTATGAGCTTCAAGACCTGTCTATCCCTATCAGCAAGATTTGACTTTCGGCCACTGTTGTGCTTTGAAGACGTCGTCTTACCCTCTTACGTGTAACGCTTTCATAATGGCTGATGCCGTACTCCTTGCAAACCCCAAAAGGTTTGCTGCTTCCGTAACCTATGCTCCACTTAAACACGCTCCAACAATCATTCCTTTTTGGAACTCTAACAGGTCTAACATTTCAACTTATAACAGACAGTTCGATAGACTCAGGCAACGCAGATGACAGCTCTTTAGAGACTGATACCTTCCTCTTCACGCTCACTAGGTGGCAAACTTCTGTTGCAGGTGGTGGGGCTGTACTGCAGGTGTGAAATACAGCATACTTTTTCACAGGTGTTCATATTATTTCTAATATATATATATATATATATACTAGCTAACGTAGCCACGCGTTGCTGTGGTTTTGTTTTAATACGTTAGTCCAATATTATCCTAAGCTATTCAATACAGTCAAATTCATCTTAGTTTATAATTTTGGAGGGTTGAAATAAAGTATAAAACAACAAATTATTTTAATTTTGCATTTCATTCATCTCCTATTTGAGTGTAGTATAATGCATGAATTAATAACTAAGTCTTTAAGTAACAACATATGAAGAATCAATTTTATAAATGTGGTAAATAACGTTGATTCTTAGCAATTTTTAAAATTATTTTTATGATTTTAAAGTATAACAAAAAACAATTTTATACAACTAATCGCTAATCGGTGCACAATATTTTTCAGTAACCCGCATTTTGCTAACTCAAATAGATTCAACGGTTTCTGCACACGTGAGCATATAACATCTAGTTGTCCATTCGAAGAATATGGATTTTCTAAGTCTGAGTGTCAAATGAATATTATTCGAGTTTCAGATTCATTTATGGTCATCGCGAAAGCCAAACGAATCGGGAATTGAAGCCTTTTGAATGGTATTAGAGATTCTGACGGTATCAGTAGAATACGTGGCAACAGATTCCGTAGTAGCAGAACCGAATTTTCGTTTAAACTTTACAATCAAAATGTTTGATTCAAGTAGTTTCCGGTATAATTCTTTTGATGATCAAACGTGCACCGTTGCATTATCTAGGTGGATATAAGTTACGCAGATAATAACCAGGGAACCAACCGAAGATTATGTGGTGACATTCCTGATATATCGAGAGAATTCAAAACTCGGTTGGAAAATTTACTGTTTTGTTTTCATCAACAATAGTGTCGATTTGTTTAAAAGGCATTAAATCAACTGGCAAAAACCCTGTGTCTGGAAGTTTATTTCATCAGAATATCAACATTTTTTCTGATTAAGTAACAGGATTACAGAGGCAATAATTATCTAGATAATTATACAGTATATCCGGAAAGACACTCTCAATCAGTTCCTTTTTGTCAAAGAAAATCGTCTGGTTATTTCATGCGTTATGCATTGGGATGAAGTTCTACTTCACCGTTTCCAATATTCAATAGTTGGTTAGGAAATATTTGCTCAGACTGATCATCTTGCAAATGTACTCGCGTGTTTATGGTCAGTCCACGTTTCGCCATAAAAACGATTGTTTTAAACAGGCGTTAATCTCGTGAGCAAAAGTAGAGCTTGTAATGGCCGTTAATGTCCGTCGGAAATCACCAGAGAGTAATACAACAGCAACGCCGAATATTCTCTCGTTGCCATTTAAATCTTGCAAAGCTCAATGTAATGGGTCATATTACACTTATCCCTGATCATGATTGAATTCATTTGCAATAATGTAACCAATCCACGCTTTTTTTCAACGGTTTTTTCTATTGTTTTAAGAATGTCCAATGGCAGGTGATGCGAAAGTGCAGTTTTTCCATCATCTAACAAAGTTACAATAAAGCCCGAAGATGTAATTTCCTATTGCAATCATATTTTCGCACGACTACACCTGAAAGTTTAGTTGCTATAGCGAATGAAAATCCGGAGGTGTGGAACTCGAACGCAAAGCCATTTGACCTCATTCCAGCAATATCCAGAAAATTTACGGAAGCTTTTGAAATCCGTATACAGATTCCCGTACCCACTCCGAGAAGCACTCTGTGCCCTCTTTCGTCGACCCTGCTCCTGTAAGTTCAGTCTCTGAAGGGGGGCATTACGGTCGGCCAGCATTATCCGGCAAACTTACGGGAGTTTCTAAAATCTGATTTCAGATTATTCTTGCGTCCCATCCAGAAAAACACCAGGAAAGCATTTCTCTCTCCTCAAGAATTTTAAAGCTAGCCTCTTCCACAGTTCATGCAAAATACTTTCGTCTGGCATTATTTGACGTATATATGAGAATATTTTAATTGGATTGAAAATATTCGGATCGGCAGTTCCGAAATACAATCAAGACCCACTTTTTGCGTCTCTATATCGGCAAGTTAGGCTGGTTCTGCTGTCCGAGAATATTCCGATCTCCTGGCATTATCTGGCAAAAATACAGGAATTTCTATATTTCGATTTTAGACTCGCTTAAACCATCTCAAATTACACCAGGAATACACTTTTCCCGCGCGAAGACTTTAAAAGTCAGCTCCTGTCCCGGTTTGCGTAATAGACGGCCATACTGAATTATCCAGCAAAGTTACTGTTATTTCTCAGATTGAATATCAGATTCGGATTATCCGTTTTGAAATGCACCAGGGACCAAGTTTTCACGATCCAAGGCTTTTAAGGCAAGCCCCTGCCACGGTGTGTCTAAAATACGGTTGACTGGCATTATCCGGCAAAGTTATCGAAACTCCTAAAATTCAATTTCAGATCCTCATTTCATACTCCGAAAGGCACACAAGGCTGACTTTTGATGCTCCAGCGCGAGCAAGTTCCGACGCTAAAGAGAATGAAAATCCGGACTCGGGACTCGAATCATCTGCCTTTTCTCCTAATTCAGACAATATCCGGCAAGTTTAGAGGAGTTTCTGAAATGTGATTTCACATTATTGTTTCCCGCATCTAGATACAACTGGAGATTACTTGTAAGCCCCTGAACCGGCAAGTTCAGTCTCTGGAAGGGGCATTAGGGTCGTCCGGCATTAACCGGCAAAGTTACAGGAATTTCTAAAATTCGATTTCAAACTCTCGTTCACCATTATGAATTACAACAGAAACGCACTTTTTACTCACCAAGACGTTAAGGTTAAGCTCCTGCTACGGTTTGCGTAATAAGTGGTCGTCCTGAATTATCCGGCAAAGTTACAGTTATTTCTCAGATTGGATATCAGATTCGGATTATCCATTTTGAAGTACGTCAGGGTCCAAGTTTTCACGATTTATGGCTTTTAATGTAAGCCCCTGTTATGGTGTGTCTAAAATACGGTCGGCTGGCTTTATCCGACAAAGTTACGGTTATTTTTGGAAACTGACTCAAAAATCGGATTCCACACCCCGAAATACACCAGGCACTTAATTTTCGTGCATTTTGGTTTGCAATATCTGCTTGCACAGATATATGAGCATTTCCACATTTTGCGATTATTCCCTTACGGGAATCTGGCAACGTTTTTTCCGGATTCCTCACATTTCTCTCAATAAAAAAAAATATGACGTCCTTAATTGAAATAAAAACTCTCCTATGTTTTAAATTGGACGAAATGACACACAATATGCAAAATTATATTATGATCGGTTGAGTAGTTTTGGAGTCCATCGCAGACAAACACTGTGACACGTAATTTTTATGTATAAAGATATATATATTAGAAATCCAGAAAGAGAGATATTCAAATTCAGAGATTGCAGATGGATCTTTTCTTCAACATCAATAAAACGTAACAGGCGAAGGAGCGTTACGTTTTCGGAGGTTAGGACCAGTTTTATGGCTAGCCAACTTTCCCCTTTCTGCTAATAATACTGAGATTATGACGAATATACAGGGGGTCCCCGAAAATAGGACCCATGATCTGAACAGCCAGATTATTCATTGTGAGTACATAAAAGTGCCCAAAGAACTGTACCTGTATGATCTAAGGTTTATGAGAAAAATACAGTAAATAATGATGCATCATGGTTCAAGATGAGGCTCCGGCGCATATTTGTGCTCCTGTACATAATTGGCTGGATATGGCATAATTCGGGTCGCTAGAACGGACTTGGGGTTCTGGTTCTATGGTCATCATGATCACCACATCTCATTTTTTGCCCATGGGTCATTCTGAAAAAATTGGTGTATCGAGACGCATTGACTACACAAATGAACTTAGTTACTGACATGCATGATGCTTGTACTTTGGTGGACACCGCGCTCCTGCGACGTGTGCACTCATCCATTCCACGGCGAACTCAAACCTGACCCGATATGCACGATGAATGCTTTGAACATCTGCCTTTATAAATATTATACTGCTGTTGATGTGTCTAAAATGGCTGTGACGTCATTCTTTGCTTTGGACTATGGATCGCACAGGTACGGTTCTTGGGGCATTTCTTATGTACTTCCAACAAAGAATCTGGTTGAGCAGAGTCTGAGTACAATTTTTGATACACCCTGTAGGCCCTGAATTCATTATTAGTGATAAACAGAAGCTATTTTTTTCGATAGATACAAAAAAGTACCAGACATCTACATCAGAGAGAATAAATCCCCTAGTCTAATCAAACTAAATACCTAAGAATTTTTTTTTTATTTTTTTTTATCCTGGATAAAACACTCACTTTCAAACAGCATGTAACTTTTATTAAAGAAAATTTTAAAAAAAAAACACTCATATAAACTCTACTCTTTAGTTTTCAGAAAAGCAAAATTAAGCAATAAAAACAAAATGCATATCCTAAAACCGATCCTGACCTACGCTTCTCCTGTTTGGACATATGCAGAAAAGACTTATATGAATTGTTAAGAAAGGGCTCAAAGTTTAATTGTCAGGAAAATTCTTAATGCTCGCTGGTTTATGAGGACTGTAGACCTCAAATCTACGAGTTAAATATCCACTATTAGACAAATGATCAGAAGAAATGCTACCAACTTAATAAAATCTGACAATGAAATGATCATTAGCATCGAAAAATGTACTCCTGATCTTAAATTCCACAGATCCAGATCAATCCTACTTTTCTTTAATTCCTAATTATGTTCTTTTTTTACCAACATTATTTTTTCTTTAATTCTTAAATTGTCTCTATTTACCAACCAATGATTGGTCGAGTTTCTCGCTTAATATTGGATGCAAAATCGCAGACCTCTCCGATCAGCCATTCACAGAAGCTCCACTCGATACCAACTCATTTTAACTCTTTTACATCTATATATTTTCTCTACTTAACTCCATTCCTTTGCTGCAACCGGATTGGCTAGGCATCAAACCACCTACTCCCATCACTGAAAAATAAATTAAAAAAAATCTTTTATATAAGTCAAGGTTTTTTTTTATCAATTTTAATCTTTATTTTATTTATAATTAAAGATTTATTCAAATCAAAGTTGTTTCTCTTTTTACAATTTTTCTTTAGTTATTTTTTAAATTTTAAATATTATTTATTAAAAAGGGCAATTTTTTTTTTGAAACCGTTTTAATGTCTTCCAAAATGTCCTGAATGGAGATGAAGGTTCGGAAGAACTAAACTGGTGTCCAAAAGTTAAGCATAATTGATAATTATGTGAATAAAGAAGGAACTGTAAATCAGAATGGCGAGAAACGTGATATGCCAGTGTAAAATGATTATAAAATAAGGAAGACAATCAAAAGAATGATAATAATTAATTTTATTATCCAAAGTAGCAGTTTGAAAGAAAATTGAGCATAACAAGGATTCACACTTTAAAGAAAAATTGAAAGAAAACATTATAAAATACTGATAAGTTAATAAGGCGTTTAATAAGGCGTGTGGTCACCTCTGACAGCCCGGCACGCTGCACAGCGATTTACCATACTTGCTATGAGATGATGAATGAGTTGTAGGCTCAAACGGTTCCAAGCTTCTTGTAGAGCTCTCTTCAGTTCTATAACGGAGCTTGGTGGGTGCGAAAGGGCTGTAATTTTTCTCCCTAGCATATCCCATACATGCTCGATATGATTTAAAACAGGGGAGTTTGCAGGCCTCGACATGCGCTGAATGTTTTCCGTTTCAAGGAAGTCATCAATCAGCACCGCTCGGTGACATGGCGCATTATCATCCATGGATATGAAGTCAAGACCGACAGCACCTCGAAACAAGCGAACATAAGGCTGAAGAACTTCGTCTCTGTATCTTTGAGCAGTCACAGACCCCGTGTCAAAGAAATGGAGGTCTGTGCGGCCGTCCATCATGATGTCTGCCCATACCATTACTCCCCTTGATGGAAAAGGATGTCTTTCCGTTATGTTTCTTTGTTCAAAACGTGTTCCACGTCCTCTCCATATCGTTACCCGCCGAGAAACACTACTCAGACTAAACCGGGACTCGTAACTGAACATCACATTGGCCCACACTCCAATGTTGATATTTCAAACTCTAGTTCAAACGAGCGCGTTTATGCGCAGACGTGAGGGGAATGCAAACTGCTAGTCTTCTGGCATACAGGCCAGCATGATTGAGTCTCCTGTAAACAGTTTGTCTCGAAATGTGTATTCCTGCGGCGACTGTGAGCGCCGAACCCAGTGCTCTGGCAGTATTGCCCCTCTGACGTCCCGCAATTATTACCAGATATCGGTTTTGGCGAGGGATTGTGACTCTTGGTCGACCTGATACTGGTTGTCGGATAACATCTCTCGTTCTTTGGAACCTCTGCCACAGTCTTGAGATCACAGACTGGTCCACATTAAGAATTCGAGGCACTTCGGTTTGTGATCGTGAGGATTCCAGCATTCCAACGATTCTTCCTTTCGTAAACATGTCCAATTGGCATCTTTGTGCCATTATTTACCCTTGTTTGAGGGTTAACAACGTTCCTTCGCACAGCAGTTGCATGAAACTTGTCTGAACTGCCTATGCTGCGTGAATCGTTTTCTTCGCGTTCCGACATGCGCCGGTGTTTCGCACAGGACCAAGTCGACTGAAAAGTTTTACATAATCCCAATGTTTCTTCTTCACCCAGATAATATCCTCAGGAAATTTGGAATAATTTTACGAATATTTACTCCATGTTTTTCGCATTTTACGATTTATGCTTAACTTTTGGACACCAGTGTATGTGCTCCCACCCCACCAAACTACAACTACAACTACAATAATTTTATTCTTTGATAATTTTCTATATACTGTAAAATCTGGTGGCACTTTTAACACAAAAAAATAAGATCGAAATTTACAGGTGTGTGTTATAGCATGAGAACTTTAAATATAAAAAAAAATTAGCATAGAAAAAAAATAGCCTTTTTCAAATATTGAAATACTGTTTATAAGAAATGATATTCCTTATGAATTTAAAGGGTTTTTCTACAAGTATAATTATTTTTTTTCCTAAAGCTTAGAATAACACCTAGGATAAATGACTTTAAAACATAAGAGCCTTGTGCGCATGTACATTTAAGATTCCTTCTTAAAAAACAGTGGCTGAGCGTTATACGACGAATATACCTAAAGATTTAAAATTGCAGCTTGAAAGTATAAGTGAGCTTTGTACGCCAGATTTTACGGTAATTATAATACTAATTAATTTCCGCATTGTGATTGATGGTTTGAATTTCTGACACCAAGTCTTCTTGAGATATATTGGTCCAAAGAAGTGGTTAAAAATCATTTAATTAAAAAAAAATGTGCAAAACTTAACTTTGTACAATGACTAAAAAAACTGTTCTATTTAAAGTTAAATGAATTGAAAAAAAAAAAAAAAAACTAAAGTCACATGCAAGAATCGGTTTGGAATTTCCCCATTCTGGGAAAAATCTAATAATTATATATATATAATCATATTTATATATATTTTATAATTAATTATATGATTTATATGGCATGTAACTTGTCATATACATAATGAAATTTTTAAATAAAGAGAAATGCAAGATAAATTTTTGTCAAAAAAAAGTTGCTAAATTTTTATTTATTAACATTCGTATTAGTAAAGAATTAAGATAATAATTGATGCAATTTAGATACCTATTGTAATTATGATTATTTAATTTTATTTGTTTAACCATTTTATTATTTTAACCAGACAATTTTTTCTAAGTGACATTTAATTATGTTATTATAATTTTTGATTTTATCTGATTTTTGCTAAATAAAGAATTTAACCCTTTGCATATAGTTCACAAAATGTACTTGGATATGATCCAATGTAGATTTTAATAATACTGAAATTAAAATTGTCTCTTTTATCATAAATATTTGTACATCTTGTAACATTTTTATGAGAAGTAATATATGTTGTATACGCTCAGGCGACACTAGCGCCACTCTCTGTAAACCCCGGATGTAAGGGGGAGAAGGAATACACTTACTTTTCTCCCAGCAGCGCACGCCTAGTCAGGTTTAACAACCTGTAGATGTCATTAAATATCCTTAAACCTTAACGTTTTCTTTTTCATTCAACATACCCCTAGTCACCACCCTCTCTGTTACATGGGGGCTCTACCTCGCAACCTTAATGGTTTTTGAACCCACGTTAAAATCAAAAATCGCCCGAATCAAACGGCGCTCTTCGAAATCGCCCAACACAATGGCGAATGCTTGATCAGCGAATTCCTCCGACGCCTACTAAGAGCCAATCCTCCGCTCTGAGACCAATACTACCGTCTCCTTCGCCAAGCAAAACCAAAGCTTGAAACTCAACCCAAAAGTCTCTTCGGCATCGTCCAAGTGTTCCAGTAAAACAAAAAGGCCAATTTCCCCGCCTATTCATCGCATCAAGAGTGTAAACTCCATCTGCTTCGTAACTACAGTCATCGCCGTGAAAAGTGAACAGTGGTGAACTCATCGCAAACGGATAGCTTTTATAAGCGAAGTCTATCTGCAGTCTACAAACACTCCGATATCGTCAAATCAGGTAGGATCAAACCCTTTTTACTCAACATGTATAGAAATACTAAGAAAGAAGATTTAATAACTGCCGCGAAAGAACTAGGTGTTACTGTCCCAAAAAATGCTACACTTTTGAAATTAAAAGCACTTATCGAACAAACTGACACTTTCAAAAACGAACCTGAATTCGTTAAGGATATGCTTAATTTACTTGTTGAGGAACGAAAAGAATCAGAATTAGAAAAAAAACAAGTAGAATCAGAAAAAAACAAGCAGAACTAGATAAAAAAGAAGCCGAACAAACGGCCCAAAAAATCATTCAACTTCAAAAAGAAATTGAACTCGCGAAAATAAACTCCGCTATAAATTCTAATAATTCAAACAACACTACTGCAACATTCGAAACACCGTCAACTAACCTTTTAGAAAGTCTCATTAAATCCGTTAAGACCCTTAGTATGCCAGTTCCTTCTAAACCTGAAAATTATAATTTATTTTTTCATTCACTTGAACGTGCGTTTACAACCAAAAATGTTCCACAGGAATTAAAATCAGAGATCTTAATTAATATTCTCGGTGAAAAAGCTAACAGTATTTTACTTTATATCCCCGAAAACGAACTCCAAGATTACGAGAAAGTTAAACACATTATTTTACGAGAATTCCAACCAACCCCACAAGAATGCTTAATTAATTTCCGTAGGGCCCAATGATTGCCAAACGAATCGCACGTACAGTTTTCGTCACGATTAACAAGTTCTTTTGAATATTATTGTAAACTTCGTAATGCGAATGATTTTAAAACTTTGTGTGAGTTAATGATAGCCGACAAATTATTTTCCACCCTCGATCGCGAAACGCAACAACATATCGCGATACGCCAAAACGAATCTTGGTTTAAGCCTACTGAATTGGCTAGGGAATGCGATGTTTTCTTCGTAGAAAAGCGTAAGTCGTATTCCGACAACACACACCATCAACCGCCGTATGACAGCAAAAAACAAAAATACAACTCGTCTCAGGGCTTTAATTGCTACTACTCGCGTGATAAAAATTTCACAAATTATTCACGAAACACTTCAACAAATAACCCGCGTCGTAGTTCTCACAGAAACGAAACTCATTTCAATTCTAGACCTAATTCAAATCACGGTCCTGTTTGTAAAGTCGAAGGTAAGATGTTTAATGAATCCTTACATGAATTGGAATACGAAAATATTTTTGTTAATGATAAAATCGTGAAAACTTTAATCAATTCGGGAGCGAATATTGTGTGTGTGAAATCCTCCCTCATTCCACCCGAAACAAAATCTTTAGGAATTGTTCAATTAACATGTGCTTTCGGAAATGAAATTCAAGCTGAACTTACTAAAATTAAATAAGCTCTTCCAAGTTTTCGTAAAACCCGATAATAGTAACTGCAGCTGTGTATAATAAATTGTATTGTGATTTAATAGTTCCGCCTAATATTTTTGATGATTTAAATAAAGCAGAAAAAGAAAATGCACGGATTTCAGAAAAAAATCCTACTTCCTCTCATTCTAAGAACATTCTTTTGCCTAAAAACAAAAATGATAGACAAAATAATTTCGCTAGCCAAAATATGTCGAGCTTGCATTCTTTTGCACCGCAAACTATCCCAAATCATTCCGGTGAAGGTTCAAGGCCAAATGGCTCAATTCGATTTCAAAACATTCACAGCGCGAGTAATGTAAAACGCCCAATGAATAAAAAAGAATCGTTAAACTCTTCAAAACAGAAATTATTGGATGAAAAAGAAAATAAGAAATATGAACTGACGTCACAGCCCATATCCGATCAAACATGTTATATAACTGATTTTCAGCGCGAAGCTAACGTAAACAAATCTTTTTCTGAATTGAAAATTAGCGATTGTAATTCTTTATCAGTTAATAATAAAAACGAATCTCTCTCTTTGCTTTTTCAAAATGAGGATTGTTATTTATCAAATTTAAATGTAATTTATCCTCAAGTAGATTTATCGCATATTTTGAACGTTGATACGCGTCGCGAAGTTGAAAACTTTATCCAATCTTACAAACCAAATAAAATTAAAGATACAAACTTACAAATGCAAATTATCCTTTCTGATGACACACCCATCGCGTTACGTCCTAGAAGATTAAGTCAAGCGGAAAAAATTATCGTCGAAAATCAAATTGAGCAATGGCTGTCTGATGGAATAATTTCCCCAAGTTCATCTAATTTTGCAGACCCTTTAGTTCTTGTCAAGAAAAAAGACCAGTCAACCAGACTCTGTGTTGATTTTCGTGCTCTTAATTCTAAAACAATTAAACAAAGATTTCCACTACCTCTCATTGAAGAAATTTTTGACCAACTGCATGGAGCGATACTCTTTTCAAATCTGGACTTAAAAAACAGTTTTTTTCACATCAAAATTGATCCTGATAGACGTAAATACACCAGTTTCATAACACATAATGATCAGTACCAATTTAATAGAGTTCCTTTTGGCTTGTGCAATTCTCCCTCACTATTTCAAAAATACATTCAAATTGTGTTTAAAGATCTCTTAAAAGACAACACTGTTATTATATACATGGACGACATTTTAATTCCGGCAAATTCTGAATGTGAAGGGATTGCAAAACTCAAAAAAGTATTTGATGTTGCTGCTACTTATGGCTTAGAGTTTAACTTTAAAAAGTGTAATTTTCTTCAGCGGAAATTAACTTTTCTTGGCCATATTATTGAAGAAGGTACTATTCATCCTTCAACAGCTAAAACAAATGCAGTCATGAATTTCCAAACACCTAAAAACACTCGGCATGTACAATCATTTTTAGGACGAACAGGCTATTTTAGAAAATTTATTAAGGACTATGCATCAATCGCACGACCTTCAAGCGATCTTTTACGAGACAAAGTTCCATTCACCCTTGGTCCTATACAAAAACAAGCTTTTCTCTCTTTGAAGCAAATTTTGTCTCAGGAACCTGTATTACATCTTTATCAGCAAAACGCTCCATTACAAATACACTGCGATGCCAGGGCGAAAGGGTTTGGTGCTATACTTCTACAAATGGACTCAAATCAGAACTTTCATCCAATACACTATATGAGTCGTAAAACTTCTCCTCAAGAAGAGAAATACTCCAGCTACGAGCTAGAAGTCTTAGCGATAGTTACAGTATTAAAAAAATTTCGACACTACCTCGTCGGCACAAAATTTCAAATAATCACAGATTGCCAAGCATTTCAAAAAACTATGTCAAAGAAAGATTTACCACCTAGAATAGCACGATGGGCTCTCTTCTTAGAAGACACACAAAAAATTAAAAAAGCACAAATTAATGATGAGTTTACATCCAGTATTAAACAACTATTACAATCATCTTCAGCCTCTGATTATACATTAAAAAACGATGTGCTGTACAAAATTGTCAACGACCAAGAACTTCTAGTCGTTCCACTTGAAATGCAAAAACAAATCGTACAACTTGAACATTCTAAAGGACATTTCGGCATCAACAAAACTGAAAATTTAGTCAAACAACAATTCTTTTTCCCAAATATGCGTAAGACTGTAGAAAATGTTATTGCAAATTGTATTCCTTGCATTCTTTCATCCAAAAAATTTGGCAAACGAGAAGGATTTCTACATCCCATAATCAAAAGGTGATATTCCACTTGATACCTACCATGTTGACTTTTTGGGTCCACTCCCAAGTACCAACAAAAATTACAAATATATCTTTACTGTCATCGACGCTTTCACCAAATTTCTGTGGATTTATCCTGTAAAGTCTCCTTCAGCTAACGATGCTTTAGACAAATTAAAATTACAACAAGTAACCTTTGGAAGTCCCAGACGAATAATTTCAGACAAAGGAACAGCGTTCACTTCTACAGAATTTCAGAAATTTTGTCAGGATGAAGATATCGAGTTTATTTCAATCACAACAGGTGTACCGCGTGGGAACGGTCAGGTAGAAAAAATTCATGCAACGTTAATACCAGTCCTAACAAAGCTTTCACTTGAAGATCCCAATAAATGGTATAAACACGTATCATCAGTTCAACGAATAATTAACAGCAATGTTTCCATAGCCACCAAATATACACCATTTGAACTTTTAACAGGCGTCAAAATGAAAAATAAAGATGACATCAAAATCAAAGCCATTCTCGAGGAAGAAAATTTCCAATTATCTTTACAGAATAAACAACAAATGAGAGAAGATGCCAAATCCAATATCCTGAAATTACAAGAACAAAGTAGACTACACTACAATAAACATCGCAAGAAGCAAGAAATACAAAGAAGTGACAGAATTGCAATCAAGAAAACCCAGTTTGAATAGGTGTGAAATTGCGACCAAAATATTTTGGCCATTATGAAGTCGTGAAAGTTCGTCCAAACGACAGGTAAGATGTAAAGAAAATAGGAAGACAAGAAGGCCCGAATTTGACATCCACATCTGCTGATCTGATGAAACCATGGGATAATCCCTAAGACTTTTCTTTCCAGAACTCTAATGACTTTATTTTTTTTTCTCTATATACTCAAGGAAATTTGAACTTTAAAAATTTGTTAATCTTTTTTTTTTTCCTTTTCAGTTGTAGTATTTGTATAATTTTTACTTGCATATTTTCCAGCCTGGTCGGGACCGAACACATCAGGATGGACGAGTGTTGTATATGCTCAGGCGCCACTAGCGCCACTCTCTGTAAACCCGGATGTAAGCGGAGAAGGAGTACACTTACTTTCTCCCAGCAGCG